>VUQR01035608.1:103771-114750 GCA_015108515.1 Hemichromis elongatus
GGATGAGCTCTGACAACTTGAATGAACGTCATCCACGGAGTGAATTCTTGCATGAAAGATTGTGAATCAGTGCAGGAATTCTGCTTACACATGCAGGGAGTCCTGGTAGAGATAAGAAGTTCACAGAATAAATAATTAATTAATGAAAAAACTCTTCAGTGTATGAAGGGAAAAAAACGGACTCACTATTTTTCTTTCCTTGAATTATTAATGTTGAGAGGTTGCCTCCTAACCTTTAATTCCCTTAACCTAATTCCATATATTTATATATTTTTTCTTGTTTTACAAAAAATATACTGTGCATTGATGTGTTTCCTATGTTTGATGTTCATGCTGGAAATCTGCACAATAAAAGGACAACAGAATTGGTTGCCTCTCTGAGCTCTGCTCAGTGAAAGCTTTCCATCCGTTTCTGTCTGCTCTGCATCACTGCCAACTGGCTTTCGGACTCTTTTTCCAAGGTGGAAGAATGCACGGTATTCAGTCTAAGCTGCGCCTGTCTGGAGTCACAAAAGAGTAGTAGGAAGAGTGGAGGTGAGGAGATGATGGTGTATTATCTGCCGATAACTATCAGAAGAAGAATGACCGCAAGCTCCCAACTGAAAATCTTCCTCCGGGTCCTTTTGTGGCTTTGCTTTGAGCAGGTGCTGCAGGGTGAGTAGCAGAAGGTCTGCTGGCACGGCTTTGATGAAAAGAGAGAAATTTGAATGTTGTCACTGAACGCTGCATGCAGTTGTGCAGTCTGTATCAAACTGGATGAACAGGTGTTTATTTGAACCCTGACAGTTGGTCAGCATTAATTTTAAATACAGTGCAGCTAAACGTCAGTGTTTTCCTGTTTAGATGCAGCTGAAGGTCTAAGTCCAACTTCTCAGATAACCGACCCATTAGTTTCCAATGCAAACCTGATGTATGAGGTACTTTTCTTTGCTTTACTTAACGCTACACTTAGGCAACCTAAATATTACAAATGATGAATATTTGTCCTGCCTTATTCGTGCAGTTTTTGCTGGGTGGGGTGGAGCTCGATCGGGACAACAACATCGTTCTGCTCGATGAAGAGATGGCATCGATGAGGCAGGGGCGAACTTTCCTGTCTCTGATCAATGACAATGTTCCCAGAGGTCTGAGCTCCATGGAGCAGATGGCAGATGCACTCGAGGGCCAGAGGAGCAGACCGATGACGGATCGGCAGTTTGAAAATGTCGTGCTGAGCATGGTGTATGCTGCGCACCAGGCTTGGCATGAGAAGGGGAAAGAGGGACAAGAAGCTTGGGGTGGAGTTCTGCTCAAGCTGGCAAACATCACGGTACACGAACTGCGAGGGAATCATCTCTTCAGATACACTTAAAATAAAGTTGCATGCAATAACCATTTGACTAAAATGTTCCCGAGTTTTGTATTAATAAGAAATATGTGATCAAAGAATGAGTCAGCCATATATGAAATGAGCATCTTTATTGTCTTCCAGGAAAAAAAAACAAAACACAAAAACAAAACAGCTTTTGAACACATTTATAAATGTATAAAAAAAGACAGTTTTTTAAACATGCAGACAATCTCTGAATGTGGAGACCCAGTAACAAAGAATAAACAGCATATGAAACACAGGTTTTTAAGACACTGGCTGTTTCATGGTTCATTTCTTCCTCATCTGTGTTTGTTTTTGTTTAGCGCAGCCATTCTTGGTTTTGGTCTTGGCTTCTTCCAGTGAAGCTAGCTTTTTCTTAAGCTTTGCATCCACAGCAGGACCCCTCCGGTTCCCACTGGAGCGTGGCTGACTCCTCCGTTGCCCTCTTAAAACTGAGTTTGATGCTTCTTCCTGCTGAACGTGGTGATCGCTCATCAGGGACTCGTTACGGTCCCAGACCAGTACAGTTATACCTGGGGAGTGAGCAGGACAGTGCTTTAGTAGGAAGTAAATAAAAACCATGGTTGTTAATAATGTGCAGTACATGTTTGAGTGCTCACCCATGCCAGATCCAATTGCATCGCCCATTGGGTTGAATTTGTTGATCTGTAAAAACAGAAGCCACGATCTTAGAATAAGGAAAGTTCTAGTTCTTGATATTTACAATGAAATGATACTCACAGATTTGATCCCTGAAGCAGTGGGATCGTACATCTGACACACGAGCTCTGCTGTGTTGGAGTCAAAGATGTCAATGGTCCTCAGGTCGCCCGCGCAGAAGCGATCGTCGGGGTAACGGCCAGCCACAATTAGATCATACATAGGGTGCCACGTGGCCTACAGCACAATTAAAGCAGAAAACTCTATTGTCACATATTATATGAAAATGTTAACATCTCTCCAACAAATTCTTATACCCGTTTGGATATTGATGGCAAACGCCTATAGGCATTGAGATATATTGGTCTCAGATGCAGCTCAGTTTATTGCATGTTAAAAAAAATGCTGCGGTCTATCACCATGATGTGATGTTGTGGTCCACAACAGCCCCGACTATACAAAAAGCAACCTGTATTCATCTAAAAGATCAGCAACCCATGATTAAAGCTGTATCTGGCTTTCATGCTCTTTTTACTTTACCCATCTATCATTCTTCTGCTTAGAGCGAAATTAATATAATAAATCTCAATAACAATAAATTACTGAAGCTTCTGGGAGAGCCTTCCCAAAGCCCTGACCTCATCCCTGTTGAAAATCTGTGCAGTGTGCTTAAAAGCTGGGTCTGTGGCAGGAAACCAACTAATTTAAATGAACTCTGCCAATTCTGGTAAGAGGAGTGGTTAAATATCCAGTCAGAATACTAGTGCAGGTGTGGGTATACTTTTGACCCTGTGTAGAAAATCCATAATAAACTGAAACTAGAGCACCCAATTCTTGTTTGTTAAAGTCACTGAAGATGTATGTTGTACAACAACTCCACCCTGCAAAAAGAACAGTTCAAGTCCAAAGACAGGAAGCAAACCTTGATGGGTGTGAGGTGCTGAAACTGCCTGTGCGGGTGTTGGATGATGTGCTGAGGCTTCGACCAATCAGACGATGAGTAGACGCGGATCTCATCGTGCTGATCTGTGGTGAGCAGCTTGGAGCAGTCCAAAGGGTTGAAATAGGCTGTGAGGACATAAGAAAATCTTTATCAAGAGGTCTTGCAGATCTTTTAGGTTTAGAATTTAAAAATCTAAAAAGACAATTACAAATTAGAATTTTTTTTTTATTATTTTTTTTGAAGTAGTAAGCATTAGAGGTTTTTCCATGAGGAAGTGTTACCTGAGTTGACGGCTTTCTCGTGAGGCATTTCGTAGAGGAAGCTTTTCTTGTCCTTGATGTTCCTCAAGTCCCAGAGCTTTACAGTGTGGTCAACCGACGCAGTCACCAGCAACCAGTCGCATCGGGAGTTGAACTCTGCGTGGGTCACTTTGGCTTTGTGCAATTTGTCACTGAAAATCTAAAAAAAAAATTAAAACAGAGAAAATCAATTAACATTAAATTGCCACAGAGGAGGTTCATGGATGTATCGAAAGAAGACTTGTACAGGAGAGTGCAATCGATAGGAGTGAGATGGAAGCAGATGATTGGCTTGGGTGACCCCTAAAGGGAAGGGGAGGAACAAAAAAAGTGCTCTGTGTTAAAGAAGAAATATAGCTGATCCTTTAATTAATCAAAACATCAAAAGTCCTCATTAAGAAAGAAGCGCACACCTTTTGGCCATTCAAACCCAGAAGTAAAAGCTGCCCCGCGTTGTCTCCTGTCACGAGCATCTGTCGGCTTACAGATACGTCAACGCAGCAGTACCAAAAACTACGAAAGAAAAGAGCTACATATAAGTCATAAATAAAATCATGGCTTTAATTCAAAATAAGATGTAATATGCTACATGACATGTCAACAAGAGATAACATTATATATATGCACAATGTTCTCAGCTATCTGTATTTTCTCATTTACCTCCACTGATGTCTACCCATGCAGAGAGTCATGCTCTACAAAGAGATTGACTCCGACACTGAAAACTATGAAGATGAATTGAACTTTTTTTTTTTATTAATTAAAGGGACTGGTTTTTGCAGAACTTGCCCCAGTTACTCTTTATCTGAATCTACAGATTGTAGAACTAGGTTTTACTAATATAATGTAGGACCATTTTTCCAAAACGATGACAATTAGTTAAATTTGGAGCACGGTGTCCCTCCTCTTTGGTCCTAGTCTTTTAAAGGAAAGAAGAAAGGTGGAGGTGTGCTCTCTAAGGAAGAGCACACCTCCAAGTGTCCTACTAGATTTCAAGTAGCATTTATTTTTCGTATTATAGCCGTGACAATTTTTATTTCATAAAATAGGAAAAGAAATATGAAACCTTTTTAATGCTGTGAAAACAATGCGGCAGCAGGAGTCCTGCATACACAGTAGAGGCAAATGAAAAAAATTTCCATTTTGATAATGCCGAGCATCAGTCTTCTTTGGGAGTTTCTCACCAAACATTGTGGTGATCGTGGCCGCAGTCTTGAGTTCTGGACAAAACGGTGGGTGCGTGGCCCTCGAAACTCTGTACGGTCAAAGTGCCCTCGCCAGAGGCCACATAGACTCTAGAAAGGTCCATGGGGCAAAACTTCATCCCTCCGATAAAGTCTCCAGCTCCGTTCTACATACACACAAATACAAATGCAGGCCTATCACCAGGCAGCAGTTATGACTACAACTACCACACAAATGTTCACACCAGCAGCGTCCGCCTGATAACAAGTTCCCTCGAGGGATCAATAAACTCTCTGTAAGAAGACTGATGCTAGACTAACCCCTAACGCTTTTTGATTTTACTTCACAGAAAACAAAAAAACGTGGACACTCGAGTCTTACTTCAGTGTTTCTGCGCTGGCAAAGACTGTTAGCGTTGTCCCACTGAAATCCCGAAGTGCTGTCGTACCCCCCATAGATGAGGTGAACAGCTGAGTGGGATTTAAGTTGTTAAACTTCATGTCTGTCACTGAGTCTCCAGGCCCCATCTAACCAGAGAGCCAACAATAGTGTTTCATTAAGTACAGCTACATCGCACCATCCTGAAATGCACCACAGCCTGAAGATGCATCTTTCCTTTGTCTAAACCAGTTTGCCAAAGGTCTTTTTGCTCAATCAAAAGAACAAATCAAGACCATTAAACAGGAACTCACCCCTTGAATAAAGGTCTTCTTGGCGGGTGCCTCAAAGTCCCACAGATAAATGTCTCCACCTTTGGACCCCACTGCCAGAGTACTAGGATGCGTCGGATGCCACTCAAGACAGGTGATCCTGCGGTCGAAGGGGCTGCTGCCACCGTGGAAATGATAGGATGACAGAGAGCGAACGAAAGGCTCCTGGAGACACTGGAGAGACAAAAGAGCTAGATTCACACCTGCACTGAATAAATCTAGTAAGAGGAAACGAGAGGTAACAGATGGACTATTACTTGTGAACTTACACATGTCCCTGGATTAGATTTTTTGTTTGTTTTTTTTAACTACTGTTGGAACCGCGTTTGAGTATTTTGCTAGTATTGGGGTCAGCACCACATTAGGCTCTCTTACCTGTCTCATCTGTGAGTGCAAACTCTGGCCCAGAGTGCTCTTGTAGATATAGTGCAGTATGCTTCCATCCCAACCTCTCTTCTGGACTCCCGCAGACACAAGAGAAGTCCCTGGAATACAAAACGAACACATTCAAGTGTCACAAAGACAGTGCTGTCACTGGACTGACGGTGTTCTCAGAGCTTCATACCTGGTTTTGACGTTTCGCCATTTTTTTGGTCTCGTAATTTTCTTGAAAGAGTTGGACCGGAAACCCCCTCAGGTGTTTTCTTCACTTTATTCTTTGATCCAGCTGCAGCTGACTTCGTGGGCTTGCTTTTCATTTCTCTCCTGTAAACACACACAAAGCAACAGTTACTCGTCAAAACCCAGACGATTATCCACCTGTCTGCACCTCCAACGTTCATTTTACTGCTTACCTGTGATGTTCAGTGCTTTAACGCTGCAGTTTACAGCAAGAACTTCTCTGTTTGCATAACACGACAGTACACGTGACTATGTGCTGGAAAACGTCTGTTTTGTAACTTGCGTCTGGTAAAGCTGGTGAACGATAGGTGGCACTGTAGATCCAAAACTAAGTGTGCGCCATGTTTGGAGTTCAAACATGTCAAACTACAAAGTAAGATAACTGCAACGAAATGTTCACAGAAGATTAAGAAGTAATTCAATGCTCAAATAAATAAAAATGTCAATGTCACTTAAATTATTAAACTAAATCATTTTCATAAAATATTTAAGGATTGAGTGAAAGAAAGAAAGGATTTACATTTTGCTGGTAGCAGACATAGAAGAATATGTATGTCCAGATTATTACCAGGCTTATTTTTTTTTCTTTTGTTAATATTTATGGCCGACTTGAGCATTATTGTTAGATATATTTGTTGGGAGCTAAATTTTGAAAAGCAATCAACATGTGTAATAATGTTTATAACACTGCAAAAAATTAAAATTCTTTGTCTAAGCTGATTTTCTTTTAAAGGCGTCTCTTATTATTTTAAGCTAAGATTTATAATACTTTAGAGTTCTCCATGTTGCTGTGAATTTTCCGTTTTGTTTTCTAGGTTCAAATGACATAATTTGAAATTTCAACTTACCTCTGCAGTAATAATAATAATAATAATAATAATAATAATAATAATAATAATAATAATAAATAAGATGAAGAACGATAGTGGCTGAAACAAGTTTCTATATTATATTTTACTGGATTTATCAACAATCTTTTTGAGGTCTGAGCGGGCCGGAAGTAAAAGCGGAAACACGTGATTGCAGTTGTCAGATCCCATTGGTTGCTTCGGGTCCGTTTTGAACAAGTCGCTGTTTGAGGCTTTGAGGCGGAGGGAAGATTCGAAACTGGACAAACAGAAACGGTAAAACTAGCACAGGCACCACGCCACGATGACGAGACAAGCGTAAGTACAGGTTTATATTCTATATGTCGCTGGCAGGCTGTATTGTTTATGTGTTTTACTGTTACTAAATGGTGAATTTAAGTTTAAGGAGTTATCAGCGGGCGCTCACGCTCTGCTTTACCGTTAGTAGGGGTTAATTAGCCGTTTAGCAAGTGGCTTTGTTAAGCCATCATATAGTCATTAATGGCTAACGCTTACAGTGCGTTTGAAATGTGTATATGTATTTATTTACTTTTACAGGAAGGGTAAAACCCCCCGCAGGCCTCCTCCAAAAAAACCCTCCAGCAACCAGACGGACCCAGTTGGGGTGAGTGTCCCTGAATTCTTAAAGAAGGTCAACTTGGCAAACAGCACAAATGTGAATCTCATACATTCCAGTGGGCGAGTATTTAAAGCTAGAGTGGAGTAATTTATTGACAGAGTAAAAATTCTTCTGGACAGTTTCTCTTCAACCTGACTGTGAGCCCACAGTTTCTCTCTACAGCCATTAATATTCGTCCTCAAAAGCAACAGATTTAAACTTTTTGATTTGGAAGAGTTTTATTGAGAGGAATGCCACCTGACTGACATCTAACTGAGGTTTTCAATTTGAAGACAGGAGTGAAACCTGCTATGATGTATGGTTTGGAGACAGTGGAACTGGCGAAAAAGATGAGAGGCAGTGCTGGAGGTGGCAGAGTTATTGATAAGATTTTCATTTAAAGTGACCAGAATGGCCAAGAATAGAAATTAGTACATCAGACGGACAGCTCAGGTTGAGCTGTTTGGAGGCAAGGACAAGATCCATGGATGAAATGAATGAAGACATGCAGAAGATTGGTGTGACATAGTTGATGCTGATGAGACAGATGATCTGCTGTGGTGATCCCTAAAGTGGGCAGTTGAAAGAAGAAGTTTTTGCAATAAGAGTTTCAATAGCTCCTCACTTTTTGGGGGGCTAACCAAAACCCCTGTTTATTTTTTTATTTTTATTTTTTTTGTGTGGGTTTTTAAAAAAATAAGCAACAGTATAACGACCCTGGCAGTGCATAACAAGACTCCTCAGTTTCTTAATGAAACTATGTTTTAAAGTTTCAACAAGTGGCAATAAGCTGAAAGAAATTGTAGCAATAATCCCACTACATCCAAGAATTTCATAGTCGCTTTGTTTTTTAAAAAATTGTTCATCAGATATTCTTGGGCAACTTTAAGATCTTTGCAGCAGTAACAAGCTCGAAATGTACTGTTAGTGTCGTATCATTTTGTTCTTCAGGTATACTGCCGTGTGCGGCCGCTTGGTGCTGAGGATGAGGAATGCTGCATTGAGGTGATCAGCAGCACCACCATCCAGATGCACACCCCGGAGGGCTTCAAAACAAACCGCAATGGAGAATACAAAGAGGTAAGAAATCAGATAAGTTAGGAGTACTTATTGATTAAAGGTATTGACATTATGTTTTTCTGTTACTGTCAGGAAAAGCTGCATAAAGAACAACAATAACTAAATCCATGAATGTAAAAACATTACATTTTTGTTTTTTCCCTCCATTGATAGAGT
The DNA here is from genome assembly GCA_015108515.1 of Hemichromis elongatus. Classification (NCBI taxonomy): domain Eukaryota; kingdom Metazoa; phylum Chordata; class Actinopteri; order Cichliformes; family Cichlidae; genus Hemichromis; species Hemichromis elongatus. The sequence goes on from VUQR01035608.1 coordinate 112,244, forward strand.
GCCCGGACTGGGCCTGTTTTGCCTTGATGCCTTCGTCTGTATAATTTACATGACATGTAATGATGTTGTATAGGTGGGGGCACACTTGCCAGTTTGTTGCCAGTCACAACAAACTGGCAAGTGTGCCCCCACCTATACATTTTTACTACCACTACCTACTACCATTTTTTTTAAAATATTTTTTTGTTTTGGTTTAGCAGTCAGATTGGATATTAAACAGTCTTAACCATGCTAGCTAGCTACCCAGATTGACTTACCATAAAAATAGCTTCTGTCTCAAATGCTAAGTTTTCTTTTCCTTCTTGTTCAGTCCACATCATCCTGCTGCATCTCCATATCCCAAATATAGTCTGTTATAATTTGATGTGTTAAAATCTACAATGCATTGTTTATGGAGTTATTGAACTTTTGTAGATGTGGGAATCTTAAGGTGTTCTCAGACCAGATTAGATGACGTCTTTGAAGAGTGGAGGTTAGGCATTGAGAAGGAGCTACGAATAGAACTACTTATCCTCTTTAACAAATGGGCATAACTGGAGTGGTTTGTCTAGCCTTGCAGAAAGCTTCATTTTAGACGTATCCCCAGAAGGCTGAAGAATTTAGAAAGTGCAAGATTTTTTAGGTTATTTTTAGTCTTCCATAACAAGCAAAGCACACATGTATGTTTATTTTTTTTTAAATTTATGTATTTAATTTTTGTAATCTATTTTGGTTCACAGACACAGTACTCCTTCAAAAAAGTCTTTGGAGTTTCAGTGTCACAGACGGAGCTCTTTGAGCATGTGGCAAAGCCTCTTGTTGATGACCTCATCTGTGGAAAAAATGGTAAAAAGCAAAGGCCAACATCAGTAATATGCCCCGATTATTTTTAAGTATATTAACATTTTACAGTACAGTGACCTGTTTCCCTTCTTAACACCTGCATTTTAACGTACTTGGGAGCAAAAGGCACTTAAGCCTTGAGTTTTTTATTGGCAGCTGATTTCCTCTGTGTTTGTATCAGGTCTGCTTTTCACATACGGGGTGACAGGAAGTGGAAAGACTTTCACCATGACAGGCTCTCCAGGCCAGGGTGGACTTCTGCCTCGCTCCCTTGACATGATCTTCAACAGTATAAGTCCTTACCAAGCCAAGAGATATGTAAGAAAATAGCATACAAAAATATTTTATGTTTGGCACCAGAATAACTAAATAATTTGCCTGATCTAGATATTTATTAATATAATTTCCTTTTTTCTCTTTGTTCAGGTTTTTAAGACTGATGAGAAAAATGGTATGGAGATTCAAACCGAAGTAGATGCTTTGTTGGAGCGCCAAAGACGGGACAACAACTTGTCTGTTCCTAAAACACCCTCCACCAGGTAAAAGCCCATTTTATAATTTTTAATTATGGGTCTGAAAAGTAAGTTCACACTACTGAGAAAGATGTGGTGGAATCTGCGGTCAGCAATCCGAAAATCTACATCCCATGGTGAGATGTGCCTACCGAACTGACTTGGAGCTTTGTTGCTAGAGACAGACTACAGCAAAATTCTGCAAAACTTGAACATGAAATTATACATCATAGCCTACCTGGTGGGATGTGTTAGGGTGTTCAAATCTGACAATGAAGACTTGCCCTGCAGTGCTGCATTTTAACAGTGTAAAAGTCATGGACGACAAGAATTATTAACACATTTTTGCTCTTATACTTCATTTACTTTGTAGAACTACATAATCTGTCTTTTAAACTGATGTTCTTTAGCCTGACACCGATCTGGATTTTATTAGTCCCATTTTATCCATCCAGTGGAATGGCAAGACCCATTACACAGCACCTTGTAATAAGCTAAAGTACACGAAACATACATCATAAAAATGATCATTGTTTGGGAATTCGGATTTTGACTTATCCAGGTAACTTGTGGTCGCTTGAATAATTTAATCCTGGATTTATTAACTATTGCAGAGTAACTTGTGCTGCTACTGTGGAGCAGATCATGTTCAAAATTAGAGATCAAAATCACATAGTGACCAATCAATTCAAGAGTCTTTCTTACCATTTAGTAAGAATCTGCCATGTAAAATTGATAAGACTTTACTTCCGTGTCAATGTTTCCCCTGACTGGAGATGTTAGGATAAGTGAATCTAGTTACCTGAAAGATATTCTGCGTTTGTTAAACTTGCATTGTGGCACAGACCTCGGTTCTGAGTATAGTGAGATGCTGATTTTAATGTGCGACTTTTCTACTTTTGATTTTTAGGATTAAGGTTGATCCTGAAATTGCTGACATGATTAAGCCAGAGGAAGCCTCTAAATCAGATGGCGTGGATGATGACAGCAGCTACAGCGTCTTCGTCTCCTATGTAGAAATCTACAACAACTACATCTATGATCTCCTGGAGGAAACTCAGGAAGATGCAATCAAGCCAAAGTGAGTTAGGAAAATAGAAAGCAAAAGGAACACTATTCATGTGTACAGTATGTATGTGGATCATATTGTATCTCTTTAGAATAATAGAGTAA
>VUQR01035608.1:122885-136655 GCA_015108515.1 Hemichromis elongatus
CCACAAATAAAAAAAAAAAAAAAAAAAAAAACAACAAAAAAGAAAAAAGAAAAAAGTCTGTTTGCACATATGTTTCTCTGCACACGAGTTATTGTAAACCTGCCACAGTAATGATTTCTGTCTCCTGTAAACAGTTTGTCTGATTTGCCTTTAAGTTTGAAAAAGTGAATTTGTCTTCTTTTTTTTTTTCTTTCTTTTTTTTTTTTAACGCCTTTCTCACTTTTCTTCCCTACACTGAAAAAAATGCAGTAGGGTGTTTGTTGAATTTGCTTATAAGGATTTCATATATCCAGCTTGACTAATTTTAATTTCCCATCTAAACAAATTTTGCCTTTTCACGTATTCTTTAAACATGTTCAGTCTATTAGAATGAATCACTGGGTTAGGGGATGGGTATTGATACTGAATGCATAAATAACACCAATGGAAGATGGACAAGAAAAGTTCAAAGCCATCAGGTGCTCAGTTTAGAAAAGAAGAGGAGGAGAAATGAGTTAAAGATACAGGTAAGCAGATGTGTCATTGGATAATGGCAGGTATTACGTATAACATGGATTGCTTTATGAGTGACAGCTCATTACTCTTTCTCTCTGTTTCGGTGCTCTCCCCCAACAATGTACCGATCACCATAGGTCACATAGTAACAAAAAAAGAGCTGATTTGAGCTTTGAAAATGTGAACAGGCTATTTTGTCTAAGTAACTGACTGAAAGGCTTTGTTAATCTGTTGCCATCCATGCCTTCACAAGTTGATAAACGGCATCATCTGAGACAACTTGTGTGAATTGTTATTTTTTGACCAAAGAATGAAAGTCTTTCTCAAATGTACCCCTTTCCGGTTCCAGCTGTGTTTTCAGCAGCGTGATCTCTACCTTGTGTTTCTTTTGTTGTTCAACCCGCTTAACTTCAGGTTAGGAAGTTTATTTGCATCTATTGCGTCTACCAATTCACAGATATTTGTGTTTTCACTTATAGTAGATAACAGCTGTTCATTGTCGTTGTGCCGCTCGATAATTTTTTCTTGTTTCTCAGACCGTTCTTTACTGAGGATAGTTTGATCTTTTAAGTTGTTGATCTTTTTTTCAGCTCCTCATTCTCATTAATCATTATTTGTTTGATCTGGCTACCATATTTTTTTTGTATTTTGTCAAACTCATTCATTAGACAGTCAGCGTTTTTTTTTCAAGGGCTTAATATCTCTTGGATTTTTGGTCTTTAAACTCATTTTTGCTTTATCACTGTATCACTGTGACAATAGCTATAGCAGCTGTACTCACGGGAAATTTTGAATGGAGGCTTTGGTGGGACCGTGGGTTTCTGTAGTTCAGGAAGCTTTTCCAGCAGCTAAGTGACAGTATCAAGCAGAAACCAAATGTATGTCACATTTGCAAAAGGATCGAAATTTGTTAGTTATATGTCACCCGGTATAATCTTCCAGACATAAAGGCCTAGATGACCTCCAATTTTCTGTTTCTAAATTCAGATAGAAATCTTAGAACTATCAAGACTAACCAGGTTCTTACTCTGGATGGCATTCGCTTGGCTCCAGTAACACTGTGAGAATATAACCCAAGCTAGCTTGTATGCCATGTGGTTTCTTTGACATTTTGATCATGAGTGTGATTTCATTTGATATTTTATTCAGGGACTCAATAAGCAACATTGTTGTTTATATTTTTGAATATGTGACTCACTGGTGTGTTATATTGTATATTGATGCAACATTTTTATTGGTTTATTTCTGGTTTTCTCAACAGTTTCATACTTTTTCCTTATTAAATCATCCAACTCATCACATCAGCCTGTTCCTTGGATTTTGATTAGGAACCTTTTTAGATGGCTGTATAGCTGAGTCTACGTTCACGAGGACAACTGTTATGGCTTGATCAAGTTTATATGAAATATTTTTACACTGAAAGAATTAAGAGTACCTTGAATTTCTTCTGTTGGGATGTGCAGGAGGATGCTCTGGCCTGTAGCTTTTCAATGCAAATCTGGATCTTCCCCAACAGCAGATGCACTTGTGATAAATCAGCATTGGTGTCAAGATTTTGTGAATCCTACACATTAAAATGCACAAGCTTTTAATTATTAATTATACCAAATGTAGTTTTTTCATTGGCGATCGTGGCTCAAAGAGTTGGCAGTTTGTCTTGTAATCGGAAGGTTGCTGGTTTGAGCCCTGGCTGACTGTAATGTAAAGCGCTTTGGGGTCCTTAGGGACTAGTAAAGCGCTATATAAATACAGGCCATTTACCATTTCATCATCCATTAGATAACAGAAAAAGAGCAACAAAAGTAAAAACAAAACAATCATCTTCTCATGTCTCCAATTTAAGCTGAATTTTTATCATCCCCTGTTTAAGTTCATTTACGTCCATCTGCAGGGAGCTGCAAAACTTTTCCATAGTAGCATCTCATTCTTCCACTGCCTTATCCATGATATCGTATAACGAGTCAACGAAGGGTTCAAGTGTGGGAAACTTCACAAGATCTTCTGGTGGTATGGAAACTGAGTACATGTTGATCAGATGGTACATTTTGGATACTGATTTTTGCTCTTCGTTTAGTTCTATGATCTAGCAAAACGAGGAATGGAAATATGGAGTCAAGTAAAGCAGAAAGAAAGCTGAGGAAAAAGAAAACAAGCTGCTGTGTTTTATTGGTTTATTGCATTTAATTATTAAAGAGGAGCATCTCATCCTTTCCTGAATCTCGTCCAGAAATATGAGAAGGTCAGCCAGCTGAGCTGTAGTAGAGGGACTGAACCCTAGTTTAACTTCAGCCTCACAAACTTCAGTCATTATGGCGTCTACTTTCCTCTTGGCGAGCTGGGTGAGCATGTGACTGATGACCTTAAATCATATTTTATGGTCAAAAACATTTTTACACAAAAACAATCAATTGTAAAATTAAAAAAATAAATAAAATAAAACACTAATGAAAAGAATTGTACATTTCAATGGAATAAATTATTGAGTGTATTGCCTGCAGACAGGCTAATGCTAACCTCAAGAGCGCAGAGGGAAGAAGACACAAGCTTCCCTTTAAGCTGTCTTTTATACACAAGCTGTAGACCGAGATGTCTCTTCTACCGAATACCTGCAGCTTCCTTACGCTGACTGGGGTATAACTTGAGTGCTTTTTCAAAGAAGGCTAAATGTGTGAGACAAGATCAACAATCATCAGCAAGAGAGGAAATAATACCCCGCATTTTCCTATTTTGGACCTCAGGTGTTTCCATATATCCATTTATCCTTTTTAAGGGGAGAACATACAAACTCCACAGAGAAAGACCCCGCCCTTATGGTGGAATTGAACTCAGTACCTTCTTGCTGTAAGGTAACACTGCTAACCACCACGCTGCCCCCCTCAGCTGTTTCCAAGAATATTAAAAGCATTTACAATGCAATGCAAGATATTCTCAAACTAAAAATAAAAACAATCAAACTAAGAACACACAAAAAAGGAAAAGTATAAAAAAAACAATTATAGCGTAGGCAACAACAATTGATTGACGTTGTACTGTTACTTAAACCTACGGTGATCAGAGAGATTCCATGTTTACTTGTAGAGAGAATTCTGCCAGACTTGTAGAGAACAAATTAATTTGCTGAGCACAATCAAACTGTGGGGTCTATGATCCAAGCTATGTAACTACTCACATCTGAGATTTAGAGGCTTCAACAGAGTGGTGGAATGAAAATGCTAAAACCAAATATTTCTGAAAACTGATTGCTGGCTACAAGAATAGAATAATATTTTTTCTTAATAGAGTAGAAATAATAACATGTAATGGTCTCTGATGGTATGCATATTTGGTGACAGCTTGAAGTATTAAATAACAAAATAAAATACATTATGTAAGGACAAAAGTGAAATCACACTGAGTCATGTGAATCCTGTCTTGGCAGTAAACTATAAAACATTTCCCTGACAAAAAAATGCAGTAAAGAAAAGAAGCAGGCTAAGAAAGGACAGACACGATCAACACAGTTAAATAAATACTAAAAAGCATATTATGAGGGAGGAATTTTGTCATATTTCAAGGATACACCCAGTGGCAACACATGAATGTGTTGTACGTGTCCAGTTATCTGGACAGTTTTTCTTTTAAAAACAAAGTGAAAAAACACAGAAATTTACAGGAAGCTCAAACAGTGCTGATGTTGATGTACTGCACATTACCATGATCCCGGCAGTGCTTCCAGATCCAAACTTTCATTCTCCTTGTAGATTCTCAGAAAGTGCTCAAATGTGTGTGAGTACACATTTGCAGCAGCAAATACAACCTGAAATGACTTCTGAAGGAGAAAAATACATCAGGTCAATTCAAAGCTGCAGTAAAAACACCGACCTGGATGCTTTGCTTGACACTTTGCAGGTAGACGTCATTGTTTGGGATGATTTTCAAAGAGGGGGCATTTTCATATTTATTTACCACCTTTCAGACAAATATGAAAAGATACAAATTAAAATCCCATCTTAATTTCAAATTAAAATGAAACATAACCAGAATATTTATTTATTCCTCTGTATAAACTGCAGCTTTCAACAGTTCAACACTTTATCCTTCAGGTGAATGATTCAGCCTATTTAAGCTCATTCAACATTTTTAACTTAACATTCAACAATTATTTCATTTCTCCAAATAATTTTTTCTGTCCACTATAAGATAAAGAAGAATATCACAACCCTGATACCTGCAGGCCTGAAAGCAGATGTATCACTCCTGTAACACCTGTAACATTCAGCAGTCGCCTCATTTTTCTGACGCACACAACAAAACTATTGACTACACTACACACTTACTACACAATACAACACACTAACTTTAGACTCCAAACACGCTAAATGTGGCAAATCTCTCACATCTCAAAACACCGCCCCTAAATCTTCCTCCCTTCCTAAACAACTAAATGCCATGTTGCCATATCATTTTTTGATTGGTCAACATGGTACATTGGTGGGGGGGATGGTTTTGTTTTTGCTCACAGGTGGAGAGTGCTTTCAAGGGCTTTCCTTATAAAACGCCGTTTTTACTGTTTCTTCCCGCAGTAAATATAAACAACGACAGTATTTAGGAAAAAAAACATTGCATATATTTTTATCATACCTCTGGTTTTACGTGGCCTGTCAACACAATTTAAAAAACTGGTATAAAAGTCCTAGTGGTGGGCGGATCGATCCAAATATAGATAATATCGATACCAAGTCGGCATCGGTATCGGATCGATATTAGCCTGTTGAGATCGATTCTTTACTTTGGTCGGTGTTGTGCCAAAAAGCGATCGCCTGCCAAAAACTGATTTCAATGTTTCTGTGTGTTTTTTGTGTCTATTATCTTTACGTATTTTGGTAAATAGACTTCAGTGAACAGGGTTAAAGGGGTTATATATAAAATTTAAAAATTACCTGTTTTTCAAGTGTCTTTATAGCTTGCTTTTATTATACTTACATTATAACCAATTCGGTTCTTTTTGTCCTTTTAAAATATGTTTACAGTACTATTGCAATACTTGTTGCAATTTCTGTTGCAACATAGTCAGCAGCATACTCTTACAAAAGACATTTTTAATGTCAACGAGATTCTTTTTAACTGTATAAATAAAGCATATATGAAAGTCACTGCCAAAAACTGATTGCGGCTTCTAGTTACAGGAATGTTGTTTGCAGATCAAGATGACTTGATATCATTCATGAGGGATACATTTGACATATGTTTCACATATTATAGACTAACAACTTATTTATAGCAGTTTAAATACAAGCAATCAAATCCAATCAAAACAACACTGGCACGCAGGACCACGCAGTGTGCTGGCCTCTGTTGGAAGAGAGGCCAGGACAACACGCCACCCTTGAGCGCACCTCCGTCTCCAGCTTTGCAGGTTCCGCTGGTGTGCCAGCCTTCGGTCCTTCCCGCACCTGTCCAACCTTACAATAATCACACAGTTGCTGTAACCGTACATTCAACGGCTGCAGCTCTCCCGCTGCCAGCCGTACACATCACCACCAACAGCAACAACACAAGAAGAGCACATGTTTTAAGCTGGCGATGTGTGATTGTAGGTGGGGTTCACATGAATCCATCTCACCTGCAGCAGCAGAGCAGATTAGCCACAGTAATAAAGTATTTTCTATTTAATTATAAACTTTGTCCTAATTATGTCTTGGGTTTTAAGTATTTAATAATAAAAAAGGTAACATCATAAAAAAACACTTACGGTCATGAAAATTAATTGAGATTTACCAATTCAATGACACATCCACCTTATTTATTGAAAAGTATTGGTATCGGTATCAATATCTGCGATACTGCCTCGTATTTACTTGGTATCGGATCGATACCAAAATATGCAGTATCGCACACCACTATAAAGTCCACACTTTTTCCGTCAATCCTTCCGTCTGTCCTGCTCACATCTCCAGTGGTTGTACATGTTCTCATTAACATGGCTTCACTCCACACCAGCCACACCGCTTTGCTAGCTAAAACACTGGTGTCAGCACATAAGGACGCTGTCATGGCCTGTCAATGACGTTGATTAGCTGCATATATACGAATGTGAACCGCATCATTGGCTGGAGCAGCCAGTCACCGGTCACTTACTGAATTACACCGCAAAACGGAATTGTTAACGTATTTATTTGCGCACGCGCGCAGCTTAGGGGGAACATTGGTTGTAACGTGCCAGACCACAACTCCAGTACGACCGCTGCACCGTCGTGCCCGCTCTGCTGGTGGGGAGAAGTGGGTGGACTAGGCTAGTTTTTCAGCTGATCATTCCCAACGCCAACCAGGTGTCTGCACCCAGCGAGAAGGCTCTGTCCAAGTGTGACAGATACGTGCTAACGCACCAAGAAGTTGCCTCTGATGGCGAGATACAGACCAGACTTATAAAGGTCAAGTATGCAGCACCGCATACTACTGACATTCAGAATGATATATTTGGTTACACTGACTTTACATTTATATTAGCAAACCAGCAACATATTTGCCAACTTGACTTTGAGTCAGTGTGGTTTGTTTTACACTTGGCGTCAGCCGTAGGAGCTTACTACAGTCCCAAGGTAAAAATGTATCATTAAAAAAATGTCTTGAATTTGCACCCTAAAAAACCTTGAAAGGTTTAACATTTTTAGATGTTAACTGACCATAGAATGTTCCAAAAGGTGAGCCGGACTTTTCTTCTTTTTAATGAAAAAAATAACACTTAACCACCAAGTGTTATTCATTTCCATTTTTATACCCTCACCCCCGAATGGTGGGGGCTAAGATAGGGAGAAGACAGTTACACAGGACAACCAAAATAATGAAGGAGGACAACAGTTAGGCAGGATTTATTGATAGTTTATCGTGCCTTAGCAGTCATACTTAAAAGAAAAAAGGTGGGGGAGGAGGACCAGGCGGTTGAGCCAAATCAAAGAAATTAATAAAACAAAAAGAGGTTGACAGCTTCCCTGGGTCTGAATTAAAATATATGCAAAACAAAAGGCCAGCTGCTTGACAAAAAGGTCAGTAAAAACATACAAAAGTGGCATCAACTGCATAACCTAGTGTCTCTAACACTTAAAAACTCTGCTGCCAGTGTATAGGGTACCCCAGCTTACCTGTCCAGCCTCCCACAACACACTCTGTTTTAACATATACAGAAGCCTTCAAGTTCCTCATGAGTTGGAAGCCAAAGAGCTGCTCTTTTGTAATGGTTCCTGGTGAGTGATTGGCCTACTGGGCTCAGACCAGCCTATAGACACATGCCAATCAATTTTGAATCGGCCAATAGGTGGAGGCTTGACACCTGAAAGATAAAAGCTGCAGAAAAACAGAGCGACATCTCTTGGCAGGTAACGCCATTATTGAATGCTATAATTGATGTTTTGCTTAGGTTTAAATATGCAGGATAACAAAAAACTGGGGTTTGCTGCTTGTTGTGTAAAATAATTTCATCTGTTTACAGCTAAAAAAATTTCATTTTACACCTTTCTCACTTTTCTTCACTAGATGGCAGCACAGGAACACAAGACAATTATAAATCCTCAGTCACTGGGTCGATGCCTGCAAGCAGGCCTCTAGTACTGCACTATTCTGTAGGCATGAGAACAGTACCTCACACAAAGAGGATCATATTTTTTTATGTGATCAAATTTCAGAAAGTTTTTTTTTTTAAAAGAATCGCTGACTGGCAGATATGGAGAAACAAATGTATATCTCACAATTATATAATGAGATTTAATGTTAAGTGAGAGCACTGTGTGGCCGGAGTAGTGCAACATTCTGTCATTCAAATACTTTTAAATTTTAGTTTGCTGAGATTGCTTTTGTGTGCTTAATAATATGCTCATTATATTTAATAGGGCACCGCTAGTGAGCGGACATCATGTGCTTCTGTTGTGGAAAAATAAATTGAGCATTGAAAACAGGCTGATTTTCTGAGAATTATTTCAAGAAACCTTTGCAAATTCATTAGTATGAATACTCTTTAAACCAGCACTGATAACCAAAAGAAAAATAATACCTCATTTATAACCTTGTGTGTTTACAGTCTTTGTCTATTGCAGCTGTGGGGCGTTTTCTTTCTATAGCCATGTAGGACCTGATAAAGACCTGATAAAGAGACACAAAGTGCCTCATGACCTTGAACACTGTTTATAATAAGGTGCTTTCTATCTTCACACTCTTTTCATACAAGGAAATAACTTCTTACAATACCATCTGTACATTTCACCCAGGCATCCTCCTCCACAAGATCAGTGTTCCAGGCAGGGTTGATGCTTTTGAAGCAGACTATTTCCCGCTTTGTGCCACATAAGACTAACAGCAACTGTATCCCGATGTGATCATCCCAAGATTGTCTCAAGTTAATATGAGAAAATGGCTTGAAGGGAAACAGAAAAATATCTGTCCAGTACAATACACCTGTAAATCTGGTAGAGAAGAAGTTCAAGAAACAAAACCCCAGTACTCAAGTGAAGTACATTTACCTCAAAGCTTTTCGCAATTACAGTATTTGAGGTAATTTGTTCTCTTTGGTGCTTTTGGCTGTGACTTACAGACTTCATATGATGTAAATTATAAGCAGACATGAGTTTGAAAATACGAGTAACTGTCTTATGAGCCAAGCACCACCGGTGTGATGACCAGCTGAAGCTAGTGGTGTAGTCATCCAGGCTTTAAGTAGACAGTTGAGTTTCAATTGGAAAGCGCTGGAGAGTGACTAACATGGAGCCTCTTGGAGAGGGTCAAGAGCCCAGAGCAACCAGTGGCCATTAAATTCACTCCTATGAGATACTGAGTGCTTTGCTTTTTGACCAGGCTCTGTTTGATGTGCTGTACTGCATTATTATCCCCGGCTCCTCACCGCATGCCCTCCACCACCAAGTGGTGTGAGCATTATAAAGATGTTATTATGAAGCTCCTGTTGAGCCCCTGATCAACATTGCCAGCTTTCAAAGAGACACTTGAGGGAAATAAATGAAACTGCGCACGGAGACCTGCCATAAACACAGGCCGACTGTCAAAGACAAAGCTCCTCAACCAACTGTACTATAAGAATACATCTTTCTGTATTCCACAGCTTCGAGCTTATGATTATGCATTATGCTGCTTATCAATGTTATTAAACTTGCTGAAGGGAATTCTGGGGTTCTACTTGAATACACAGTCAATTAGACTGTCTCAGATTTTAAAAGAGCAGGCCTAATTGCAGTGTTTTATTGACTCTTTGCTTGAATGACTCTGATAAAGAGGTCTTAAGCTGCCTTTTGGCACAGGGAGGATGAAGTAATTTTCACAGCCATCTAGGATGCTGATGAGGGCCATTCATATTTCAGTTATTCAAAATATCATCGCCCACTATATTACCTGTCATGCAATAATTTCCTCTAAAGTCCTATATGATTGAAAGAGCATCACTGAGCCAGAACATTATGACCGATCGCGGAGGAAGAAAATGGTGTTAATTAGGCTCTAACAATATGCATTATGTAGGATATTTGTTGGATTATTAAGTTTTGGCTTACTGTGACGTTTCCAAGTAACGGGACGTCATCGAAAAGGATTTCTTAAAATTCGTGCCTCAGTGAGCTGTTTTCATGACCGACAGCATGTTAGACAGACTTGTCATAATGTTGTGGCTCATCAGTGTATAATTTCTGCTTTTATTATATGTTGTTGTACTGACTGATATATTAGGAGCCTGCCTTTGGTCACCAGCACGTAGAAAACAAGCTACCAACCCAACAGTGACATAGCTTCAGCTATTACATTTGTATGATGAACTTGTTGGCAAACAGATGCCTGTTTACACATCCAGCACAATGCTAATGTTTTCAGTACACGCGAGCGATCATGTTTGCATCCATCTGGCACATTAGTTCAAAAATCCACTCCTCCTGGTCTGTTTTTGAGGAATCCTGGCTCTTTAGCAGCTAGAAGGCTGGACAACATTCACTGGCTTGTAGCTGCGTTGGGTTGGTGTTTGACGCAGAACACGTTGCGTAAAGTAAGGGATGTAAATCACGACGCAGTAACAAATTTTCCAATCCAACCGGATTTTCTTTGCTTTTCTATCAATAGCAGCCTGTAATTTTTTGAAAGCCGAGCTCTGCAAAACAACACAATACTCCTGGCAGTGTAGTTTCTGTGCACCTAGATTGAGTGAAAGCCTATTTAGAAATAAAACAGCTGTGTTGTTGCTAAAAACCTGCACCCAAAAAAAATCTACCTAAAATAACTAATTTGACTATGTAATTTTTCTTACATTAATTTTTAGGTAAATACAATTGAAAATGTTACATTTTGGATACATTACCTAATGGAAATTATTATTAAGCGTGTATTGTCTTCCTCTTCTTTTTTATGCAAACCTGATCAGGAATCAGTAAACAACAAAGTGTCTGTTATAGAGCAAAACGACACAACTGCCCTTAAAACCAAACGAGTTGCATAGCACTAAGGGGTACCGCAAAATCATTTATCATTATTTGTGGTTCAAAACCATGAGATGACTTCTTAGGCTGCTATTTTATCCAACTTTTCATATAAAAATATCACTTACAGTGCCTTAAAGTTTATTTGCAATCTGACTCGAGCAGCAGGTACTTTCTATGACCTCTATCTGCTTACATGGTTAACATGCTGTGTTGAATCAAGCACTGAAAAGTGAGCATGAGTTTAAATAGGTGTGATGAAAGCGTAACCTGCTGTGCGGGGCACCTGAAGTAGGCTGTTTGCATTTACCTCCAAAGCTGTATGTGCCAACGGTTGCTAATTTCAAGGGCATGTCGGAGCAAGTGACTCAATCAGAGCCACAGCTGTCCTTTAAACCAGAACCCATTACACGGCTTTCTGCTTTCTCTTAGTGGCAAGGATAACAATCCCCGACAATTAAAGTCAATTAGTGGGAAACACACGTAAATACTGCATGAGAGCAGAGTTTGCAAACCAAAGCTCTGAGCGGGGTCTGCACACTACATCTTCATATGTCAAGGCCGTGGCTGTCTGCCAGCTAAATGAGTCAAGCCAGAAAGATACGCAAATGCAGATGAGTGCTGACAGCCAGTCAATTGTCATTCAGCCCATCGCCCCAGTACTCGGGACTCATCTGGCTTTTTTAACGGCACTCCTCTTCACTGCTTGCTCACCTCACACTCATCTGCCTTAATGCATACTAACATGCACCGTGGAGGCACGAGGCACCGCGTTCAGTGTTAATAAGAGGTAAAAGCTCCCACGCTCTCCTTTCTGCTGGTGAGGCTGTGACAAACAGATGGGTTTAAGAGTCACAAGCTCACAGAGACTCCCGGAGGTAAAGTTTGGTTTTTCAGCTGTTTAGAGGCGCGCCGGCTGAGAATTGCTCTGACCCTTAAGTGCATGCGGTTAGTGGTTCGGAACCCCTCATCCCATCTGCTGCCTCCACCTCCCATCTCTGCTTTTTAGCCCCTCTAGCCGCTTCGTTCAGACTGTGAGCCACCTCCCTGATCCTATTCCTTAGTTTAAGCAGTTGACAAGTTTTCCAAAGATGACTCGAACAGATGTCTGCCACTGTCTATCATATTTCCTCATGTCCAAGTTATCATTAAGAGCTCAAGTTGTTATGAGGAATCTATTTGTTGCCGTGCTTGTTGTTGTGGTTACACATGAGCGCAGAGAGAGCTGACCTCTGACAAACACAATTCAAGACATGACTGAATTCTTACTGAAAATATTGGAAGCTATTGTTGTGTTGGCTCATTGTAGGAAATTGGACTGAATAGAGGGTTTTTCCCCCTCCTCTCTGTCTTTGTTCTTGGCGGCCGACTAAGTGCTTGCAGCTGTCAGTTGAGTGTACTCTCTTTGCCCAGTATATGTGGCTTGGCTGCACTTTTAGCTGGCTGCGTCCTTACTGTGGTGACAGTACGCCATGACTGATTTCCGTTGACTCACTTTCAACGCGACCACAACGTGTCCTTCACAGAGAAGTCGGGGAGCTTTTTTACAAGTGGTTGATCTCATCTAGTTAACGCTGCGGCGTAACCGGGCTTTGCGTGCAGTTGGCTGATTATTTAAGCAGCGCTCCAAGCAGTTTGCTGATGAAATGAGAGGAGATGCCAGAAATGGTTGTTACTGACAATGCTACAATGCAGGATGATGTATGATGACTAAATGGTATTTGGATGCGCTTGAGACTGATTCAACTAGCTTCTGTGCTGCAAGGACAAAGAATAAATGAGCATTAACCCACTTAACTGATATCTATAGTCCTTGTTTGCTACAGAAAAGAGGAGAACGGCATTTCATACCTTTGTTGTGCTTTCATGCAAATTACTCACACTGGAGCTAGCTTATCTGTGAACAATCATAGGTGGCATTTGGAGGAGGGTGAAATGGCACCACATGATTTTCATATCTGCATAAAGCTCAGTCAGGTCCTTCCACACAAACTCCTACGCAAAAGCAAACACAAAAGCCTCTTTGAACACACACATCAGCTGTTTATCTTAAAATAGTCTGCAGCACTGCTGCTCTTATCCAGTACCTTGCACATTGCACTTTGTAAATACTAGGCAATTACACATAGAATTTAAGGAACTGTTATTTAATTCATTGGATTTGGCTAAGTTGCAAAGTTCATTCATTCTAATGGTGTGCCAACTTTTATCACACAGAGACAGGTAGGAGTACAAAGGCTGAGATTACAGCATCCTGGCCTACAAATAAGATTAGAGTATAGGAAGTGGTTACTGTTGAAAAGGTAATTGAGGCTACGTCCACACTAATGCGTTTTCTAATGCATCGTTTTGTCTCCGTTTTGGCCTCCCGTCCACACTGAGACAGAGCGAAAACAGAGCGTTTTTGGAAACGCTCTCGAAAACGCATTGATTTGTAAACGCAGCGTTTTCGCGTAGTGTGGACGGCCAAAACGCAGACTTTTGAAAACGATGACGTATGTTAGTCATATG
Organism: Hemichromis elongatus; assembly: GCA_015108515.1. Taxonomy (NCBI): domain Eukaryota; kingdom Metazoa; phylum Chordata; class Actinopteri; order Cichliformes; family Cichlidae; genus Hemichromis; species Hemichromis elongatus. The sequence continues at coordinate 136,328 of VUQR01035608.1, forward strand.
ATGCAGTCATGTGACCACTTTAACCAAGATGGTCAGACGGCATCGTACCGCAGTTGTTTCGTTTGCTCAAGATTAGTGTTGAAGATTAATATGTACTCATTTGTGACTCGGAGCAACAACTGCACCTCATTATCATTTCATTTGACACATTCGGTGCTTTGTCTTGCCATTCCGGACTCGTTTTAAAGAGCCGGAAAGTAAATAAACAACACGTGGAAATGACGCAGGTCGTCTCGTCTAACGTTTCACGCATGCGCGGTACTGGACGCGCAACTGTGTGAAAAACGACTCAAAACAATAGTGTGGACGCGGATCGTTTTCGCACGAA
>VUQR01035609.1:8693-50261 GCA_015108515.1 Hemichromis elongatus
GGGGGGGGGTACATAGCTGTTCTTGGTCTTGCTACTACAGTGACCTAGAAGCTCAAGGTATTCCAAAAAAAAGCAAAGTGCACACTTGAAACACTTCACATACTTTCAAACCATCAAACAACATATTTTCTTTTGTTCATCTAATGTGAACACACAAATGAATGCCTGTCACAACAAGTGTTTAAGTGTTCGCAGTTACACGGCATGTTGAACAGAACCAAAGTGCCATCAAAGCACCAAACAAACAAAGCACGCCGAGGTACTTACGGGAAACTGAAGGAGAGAGTTAGAAGAGTGTGTGGAGAGCAAATGGGGAAAAAAAATTAGACTTCAAAGATGAATGGAATGTTTTTTTATGACTATGTATTCAGCGAGAACAATAATGATGGCATCGCCATAAAAAAAAAAATTTAACTGAAGCTTATATATAAACTTATCAATAATTAAATGAAAAAAAAAATCTACAAATGAGAGGTAATGGGCCAGGTCTAACTCGCTGTGGACTCACCGTTCCACTACGAGCACGTTGCATAGGATTCATGTCAGGAGAAACGCTCATCAGACCTGAGCTACCCGCGTAGTTCTCACCCCAACTGTACTGGTTTGGATCTAGAGGAGAAAAAATGTAAATGTTAATACATTTACCAAACAATGTTTGGATTACAGAGCATTTTTTCTAATCTTTAAAGTTCACATTTTAACATGTCTATTGTAAAATTAACATATTTAATTTTTACTGTCATTGGTATTTGATCTCTGACGATACACCATCTCTTTAATATACGATTGTGGGAGTTCATGAAATGTGTTTTCGTCAAGGAACATTTTGCAGCTGAACTCCACAGATTTTATTTATACTTAATCTCACTGAAAACGACTTCCAAGTTTTTAGCGATCCTTTTAATGTTTCTCACAGAATACCATAAGTGTCCCAGTGGTCACCGTGGGGGGGACTTTAACCTCACCATCTTGACCTCCAAATAGCAAAGGCAGTCCCTGTTCTGCAGTCTTGAAGATCTTAGTGAAGGTGCACTAGTTTTTCAAGTGCTGCAGGTTCTAGTTAGAGTGGCCCTTCAACTTGCAGTGGATCTCAAAAGCAGAAAAAAAAAAATACTACTTTTGTCCAGGTGCACTCCGTGAGGAGTGTCCAACCACAGGTCTTAGACTCTACAAAGCTATTTGACATAAAGGAGTTAGCAGCTACTAGTTAGAAGCAGAAATAATAAGACAAGAACAAGGACCCTGTCAAAGACCAACTAGATCAGGTTGTTGTCTCAGGCTGAACAAAAAAAAGAAAAAGGAAAAAAGATATATACGTGGGCAGCAGTCAACATACCGAAGCAAAACAGTCAAGTGCAATCATTGTGGTGAGAAAACCACAATAGGTATTAGTTGTTTCTTTCTTACTGTCTTCCTCTGCTCCTTTAAGAAAGGCTCCAATGGCTCCCAAATAACCTTCGTGTCTCAAAAACAAGGCCTGAACTTCACCCTACAACAAAACAAGAGGGGGTCAAAAGCTTGGGTTTAAATATTGTACAGTTCCAAACTACACTGACATGAAAAGAAATAGATGACTGCCTCTTTTAAAGTTGGTTCTGGGTCAGTGCAGAAAGTTTTGCTTGCCTTGGTAAAGAAGTTGATGCTATAGGTGATTGTGTGCATGGTAACAGGGTGTCCTCTAATAAAGAAGCCTCCAAAATACACTCTGGACAGGTTGTGAAGCTTGGCATAAAGACAGGCCAGCTGCCCGATGTCATTGCTGATCATATGGAGTAAACTCTTGGCCATGTCTTCTTTAGAAAACTCTAAAATTCAGAGTAGGTTATATGAACATAAAGGCACAAAAGAGATAAGACTTCATATTTGTATATAAATAGCACTGGGATGGCACTGTGATATCCTCCAAATAAAAAAACAAAAACAACACTTCCTGATTTTTCAAGCTGGAACTATAACCTAGAATAAATACTTACCCACAATATTTGCTCAACAGTAGAAACTGAACAGTAACAGACTTTACTTCGACAAATTATAAGAGATGTTAAATTTTCTGGAATAACGCCATCCTTTTACTCCATAACATTCGCCAATACAACACTGGATGAAGAGGAATCAATTTGATTCTACATTTTCAATAAAACTAGAAAATATTAGATTCGGTTTTTTTCCCCCGGTGAAAAAAACTAAATTCCATTTATCATGACAGAGTTTGGCTTTCATCCATCCATCCTCTTCCACTTATCTAATTTAGGGTAACATTCACACCTATGGGCAATTTAGAATCATCACTTAACCCTTAACCCCAAGAAGTGCACGTCTTTGGACTATGGCAGGAAGCAGGAGCACCCGGAGAGAACCAGACACGTGGAGAACTTTTTGCTGTGAGGCAACAGTGCCAAAAAAGTTGCTTAGAAGCAACTTCACACCATTTCCTCCTTTAATATGTAATATATGAGTAAACCAGCCCTGGCTCATGAAATAGAGCAGGTCATCCACTAAATGGAAGGTTGGTGTCTCTATATAAGAGCCATTTTCTCTGACATTACCTAATATATGACGTTAGCTCAAACTCGTAAGCTCACACTTGTAATTTCAAGTTCGGACAAGTTAGTCCCTCCCTATAAGATGGTATGTGAGAGGATTGTTGGGCATTAAACTGGGCTGCAACTGGTGCGTTGCAATTCCAAGAAAAATGCTCAGCCATGACAGCCATGTTCATATGTCTTTGAGCAAAAACATCATATGAAATAGTTAACAAGGTAAAAATGAAGGGAGATGCTGTCTTGTGAGAGAAATACAAGTATCTGGTTAAAGCTATTGATTTCACGCGATTACGTCTTTAAACTGCAGTAGCTACACTTAAAAAAACAACAATATATGACAGTTAAAAAGAAAGAAGTGCATTTTTCCACATAGTGAGGAAGAAACTGCTCAAAAGTAATAATCTGCGGTTGACAAGTATGGTTTGAGTTTAAATGCAAATTCAGATATATTACGCTTTGAAACTAGGCCATCACTGGAATACATTTTGCCGTGAATAATCCGAGCTTACTGCAGCTGCTGCCCTGCAGCTGTTGCCCTTCGGAGAAAGCCTCTTTCATTTTAGGAGTAAAAACATACTAAAAGGATGTGAGGTGGGTTTTTTTTCTCATGATAAATGAATAAACTGCAAATACTGAACAAAATATATAACCATGTTGTTAGAGTCTGATATTACATGGATGCACAGTACTGTGCTGAAGTCTTTAACCATTTCTTTATAATTTTCTTACAAGGAGACAGACTTTTTTGTAATTTTCTAAATTTTGGGGGGATAAAAGTTCTTTGAGCTTTTTGAAGTTTTTTCAAAGTTTTCTTTGGACATTAACTGCTTTATGCTCATTTTCAGTCCAGTCTTTGTACTATTTTCAGAATGAATAAAAAGTCACCTAACTAAAGGGATGAACCAGTGTTGTGTCTACACATAACAGACAACTTAAGAAAGAACCCATTTTAAATTGACCCTTTAGGCACTTTCTTATTAGCAGCCTGCCACAAAACATAATTTCCTCCCATTTCTTTATTTGAATCCACAGAAAATGCCAAAGATAGCAGTTGAGCAGGCATAAAATAATATTTTATGCAACGACAAGGTGATTCCCAAAGAGCTAGTAGCAGACTCAGCATATTCCAAGCTGACTTGGCATGCCGCAGCATGCTGTGCAGTGTGCCCATTAGAAACATTTGAGGGAACTGGAGGATAAAAGAAGTGGCATACCTAAAAAACTATCTACAGCAGATGAACAGTATATGAAAGTTATTGCCTTAAGAAAAAGGAAAAAAAATCCAGAGACAAATTTGGCCCTTTAGTTGATCCATCTACAGTTCACTGAAGCCTCATTAAAGGGTTTCAGTGGAAGGGTGGCTGTCCCTTCATCAGAAGGGAAAATGGTCCAAAAAGGGCTGAGTTATGCCAAATTACACAAAAACTGAAGTGAAAATTAGTGGCAACAGGTCACATGGACTGACGGATATAATATTACATTTTTTGTTTAAATTCATTTTCAATATGTACAAATGAGTTGAAAGTAGAAGTACAACAGTCAGTGTCTACAGCCATCTATAAAACAGAGGAGGCTCGGTAGTGCTTTGCGGCTGCATTTTAGCCAGTGGTGTTAGGGATCGCAGAAAAGTGACATCCGATTTTTTTCTATCCACCATCCATAGCAATATGCAAAGTATCTGATTGGCAACAGCTTAATTTCCCAGCATGGGCATGATCCCAAACACACTACCAATGCTGTTAAAATAAACCTATACACATAATGATTCATTATCAGCCATTGATTGGCCATCCCATTGAAGCAGTGTAAGAACAAAAACACAAAAACAGGAGGTTTAAACGTTCGTCTAGAAGCCTGGAAAACTCGTCTTTAACACTACAATAAATAAATAAAAATAATACTAATACATAAATGATTGCACCTTTTTTTTCCGATTTTTCTAAGAAAATGTAATAAAATGAGGAGTTACTCGACACTTACATAACACTACAGGTAAGCTAAATAAAATCAGTTCGTCCATGACTCACCTTTGTCGGCAGTAGCAGACTTCCCAAAACTGCTCGCTATAAGATCTCCAGTCAGGCCCAAATACCCGTATGACCCTCCGTAGATATCTTTAACAAGCATATCAACACTTGCATGCTGTCCTTTCGAGGCCAATTGTAGCAGCTCATCAAATCTCTACGGTTAAAAACACAAAACAAAAGTCAAGCCAATATTAAATACACAATTTAAGTAGTTGCTGATAAATGATTGGTAATGAAACCAGTCCACATTATTCAGGATACCTTTGTTTTGGTGAGAAGGGCTCCAAGTCCCCAGAATGTCCCTCCGCCTATTGAGCTTCCTCCTATTCTCTCAAATTTGTCCTCTGATTCAACCTGGAGAAAGTTAGAAAAGGAGTGTAAAAGTGTAGTGCATTACCTAGTAAATCAAATGAAAGTTGTCATATAACCTCTTAATATTATCTTGTTACTGCATCATTGAGAGAATTGATAGTATGCCCCATTGAACAAAAACAATCACTGCATCTTAAGCCTTTTTAAAAAAGCCTATATTTGTCTGTTGTTTCTATAATAGAGATTTTTGAGAGAACACAAAGACATGGGGGGAAAAAAATAGGGTATTTGGAAAGTTTAACAAAGATCTTTGTTGTTAAAATCTGTGCAAATCCAAAGGACGAGAAGAGATGGAAACATGATCCATTGTAATGAATGGGAGCAGAAGCACAGGAACAAGAAGCAGAACAAGAATGAGCATTCTTTATTCTACTATTATTTATTATGTTACCTTAACTATGGACACCCCGGAACCGATGTTTACCAGCAGGTAAGGAAAAATGTCTGGATTAGTTGTCTGAAACCGGAATTCTGAGTCGGCATGCTTGGCATACACGAAAGCCTCGTGTGGTATGTTCTTCAGTACAAAATTACAGCCCTTGATGAGGCATGTCATCTCATCCTCTTTGTCCACTCTGCCACAGTACAGCACGAGAACAGGTGGTTATTCTCACAAAAGCATCAAATAGAGCAAAGCATAGGGCTAAGTAAAAAAGCATCATCGCCAACTATGACAAGCGATGTAATGCAATGCGATTACACATTTACGCTCTTCTAGCTACATAGGCTCCACAGGTTATAATTACAAACAAACACACTTTCTTGCATTAAACAACTAGAGTAACAAACTGGGAAAGCTTAAAATGTATCTTGCTCTCGATCACATTAATGATTTTTTTGTCACATGTTTAATTAGCCAATAAAAAAAGATGCCTGCCAAAATTGGCAAGCCATCAAACAGTAGGTATTTTCCAGAACAGTCTTCATAAGGTCTTCCAAAGGTCTCTGTAAAAAAACAAAAAAACAAAAAAAAAATACAATTTCTCTTACAATTTCCTGTTTTACAGGAAAAGGACAGGATATTGTTTTGTGCACTGGTTACAACAAGAACAGAGGATTATTGTTAATTCAAGTCTGGCCATCCAGCATATGCTAAAATTGTACCTCCCTTTGTGTTTCCGTTTGTACCTGCAGCTTCTACACTTTAGCACACTGCCACAAATGCTGAATAATACAGCAAATCTAAAGTTTTTTTTTTTTTTTGGGTGAGATCTAAAATTGATTTGTATATACTGACTTGAGTCCCAGTTTCCTCTCGATTAGCTCTTTGAACTTGTGTGCCCCTCCACCTGTGGCTTTGATAACTTTGGTTTCAGTGTTAACTAGATGGTCTTTAATGAAGTCCAAGCATGTTTCGATGTAAGCATTTTCAAACTTGATAAAGTGCAGGCGTGCCGTCACCTCCTCCTGCATTGATATTTCATACAGCTTGTCACTAGCAGCCTCCTAGAAAACAGAGACACAGAAGAGAAATGTCTGAGTACTTCAAGCAGTCCCGATGTTTGCCTCTGCAACAAAACCCTGACAAAAATTGTGAAATCTCTACACTTGGGGGATGTTCAGCCAGCACTGCTTTTAACTCTCTAGCAAATCAGATTTGAAAAAAATCAGAAATATCTTAAGTCGTTGAATAGTTTGACTTCAAGGTGTAGGACTGCATCTAATGTAAAGGACCAGGGGCGATGACAATCATTACGATTAAGTGATTTTTACAGGACGTCCCAAATAAAACACAGTTAAAGCTTTTCTTCACCCCTATGGCATAGTCAGCAAACAGCCCAGATACCAATCTAATTGAAAGTTATTGTTGACATTATTAGAAGGAGCTTGATGGAGAACATTAGCTTTCATAGGGAGCACAGTCCTCAAAAAACCCTGTACATCATAACACCCAGAGGAGGTGCAAGACAGTACTGATAAGTACTTTATGAAAAGTACAGTGTACTAGCTGATGATGCGAGGATTGTTTAACATATTTCTACCCAGACTTGATCTGCTTTTGCTTTGTTTTTGTTTATGTTATTCCAAGTAAAAAAACAAAACAAAACAAAGCTGAATGAACATCCTACAGTGTGCTGAGTGCATATTTTTGGGTGATGGCCCTTTAAAGCACAGACAGTGTATTTTTCATCCGTACCTTTGCAGTGTGGTCGAATGATCGCACTTTGGCCACCTTATGCTGGACAGTTGAGTAGTAAGCAAGCTTTGTCAAAGAGCCACCTGTTAAAGCAAAACAGCATCGATAATGTCCGATAAGAAAACAGCAGGGCGAATCGAAACGAGCAGGGAAGTGACAAACTCTGATGTTGTCTTGAAAGAGATAAGTTCTTATAACGGAGTAGCTAACAGCTAACCAGAAGGCTCTTGCACTTGTCAAAGTTGGCCAGGCTGAGTTAGGCACACATCCGCTTAATGAGGTAAAACGATAATCCCGAAAGCTCATCAGACTTCCATCTTTAGAGTAAACTGACTGGCTGTCAAACAAATTAACCTCAAGTTTAAAATTAAACCGCTACCATTATCTTCTTTCACCTAAAGTCTTGTGTTTGTCAGAGTAGTGAGGCTGCGGCAGAGCTGGTCTACAACCACACGAAGATTAGCTCAGTGTGTACAAAAGTGGCTGCAGAATGAAAGAAAGCGCTCATATTTTCAAGTACCGATATCTATGGCGAAGCGCTTTGCGTTTTCCAAATTGCGGAAGATTTCGTCGGGAGGAAGAGTAATGCTTTTATCCATGGTGTGACTTGTGTTGCTGTCAACTCGACCACATTCCGCCATGGTTGGTAATTATGTGACGCCGTGTGCGTGCTGTACGTGCGTGCGCTCCGACGTCCAATCAGCATGCACGCCCAGTGCAGAGCGTGAACGTCATCTGGTAAACAAGTTCTGGAGCGACGTTAACAGGTTGGAGCGCGTTTTTTTGGGGTGGGGGGCGAGTTTAAACCCTTTGGCATCCCCAAATTTCATCAGAGCACCCCTAAATATAAATAGTAGTAATAACGGCGCATTTTAGTGGTTTTTTTTTAAATCTGGAATTATCTTCAAATGTTTTATTTTCCTAACTTGTCTATTGACAGTACACTACAGGATAGAATGAAAAGAGGTTTTATGTCAAATATTGTAGCTATCATGATGCGCTCACACAGAGCCGTTGCTGTTTTCTCTTTAACAGACTAAATAAGACTTCGGTTGCTGCAGCAGCAAGAAGATGAAGGAGTAATTTAATGACACAAATGCAGATGCAGATTTTTTTAAAAAACAAACACTTTGCTGACTTTGCTTTTATATTTGTCCTCTAAATAGCGTTAAAAACGTTATCTCATGTAGCTTAAATCACTAGAGATCTTTAGTTCGTTTAAACCTACTGAGCCAGTAGTGTGTTTGTATATTTGGAGTTGCCAGCCAATAAGCTAATTATTTTTTAGTTTGTAAAAATTTTATATTCCTATTCTTATCGAATTGGGCTTCATTGTTTGTTTATAGTACAGTTCCAGATCCAGGTGACAGCAAGTCAAAAGGATGCTGCCTGTCAATGACCTTCTGCAACCTGCATTTAGTTTGAATGTTGCTGTAAATAGATATGGATCAGTTAATGCTTTTTATTCCCAGTAATATTTAAACAAAGACTGATAGAGGAAGATAAAGAGGGCTGGATGCAGACAGCAAAGAGAGAGAGAAAGCAAAAAGAAACAAACAAGAGTGGACATGTAGTCAAATTCACCAAAAATTATGAAGCTGTAACTTCTGATTTCTCATATTCATTGATGATTTCTCATAAATAAGCACTGTGTCATACTGTTGTTGATTCATATCCTATTTATCCAATAAATGGTAGCAATTTACTGGATTCACACCACTCTAAACTTGGCTTGAACAGGATGGCTGCTGCTATATTGATGTGAGGGACTACAAATCTATTCTCCACTTGTGAAATTGGAGTACATGATGCTCTGTGCTGTGAATGAATAATAATAAAAAGAGGGCTTGTATTGTATGATTATCAGTTGGGTTGAGGTTGGGGAATTGTGAAGGCCATTCCAGAAGCTCGATGTTAGCCTGGTTAGCTATTCTAAAAGAAGTTTTCATGTGTTGGAGCACTTGTCCTGTCATGCCAGGTTTTAGCCGTATTCCAACTGCTTTGTGCAAACAGCTCCATAGCATGATGCTAGCTGGTACAGTGTTCTTAGGTTTGAGAGAATCATGTTTACTACTGCAAATGTACCTGTTTTGATCAAACAACTTCTTTGTCTCATCTGACCAGAACAATTTTCTCCTGAGGGTATTTGGCTTGTGCATATGTTCAGCTCTTTCTTGGCGATTTAAAACTTCAGTCAGTTTTATTATACAAGTCATCACAAGATTTAAGTAATGAATCATTTTTTGTGTGTAGCAGCTATGAGATATTTGGCAGCCATAACAGAGAAAGTCCTCACCTAAAAATGTGGTTCATGTGTATCAACAATGTAATGCTCCAGTAAACAATGACAACTCTGCTCTACTAAAAGCTTGACCAGCATTGATCTTTTGTCACTAGAAGGGATGAAGTGGCACAGCTCAATAGTCAGTTATTTATTTATTTATTTTTATTCGAGAAGACTAAAGAGGTCACATAATGTTTACATACTTTCACGGAGGCATGAGTGATGATGATGCATCGCAACCAAAACGTGTTTTTCTAGTCAATACCCTTAATCAGAGTAGAATGAACAGTTCCAGTATTTATATAAAAAATACAACAGGGTAATTTAATATAAACTAGATAAAGTAACCCAACTCTCAATCAGGGTAAATACATTTCGAGTTAGCAACACATTTATACTTTTTGCACTGCAAAGTATGTTAATAATAAAAAACACATAATTTCAGTACCCAATATGGGTCAACAAATCTTTCAGATATGAAAGCAATGCATAAAAGTGCATCAGAAAGGGTAAAACATCTTTTTCAAAAAAAGTAGGTAAAAAATTCACAACTCCTGTCGAGAGGAATATAAGTTAAGTATGACCATTCCTGAGCAAACTTGGTCAGTTTTTATGATAGTTATGAATATCACACATGAATAAATATGTTATTCATAGAAAACAATATTGTGTTTCTAAGAAAGAAATACATTTTCAGTGCAACATAAATTTGTGCTAAATAAAAAAAAATCGGACACAGATTTCTTAATAACATTGAAAATGTCATTAACGTTTAACCAACGTGGTCACATTATTAACGTCAGTCAGTAGGTGTCTACCACGGCCTCCAGAGGGCGCTGTTGACTTGACTTTTATCTTTGGTAATGGCGGTCTGGACTGTGTAGTTCAGAGGAGAGATATCAGCCTCTCTCAGGTTGCCAGAGGAGTTTTGCAGTTTGTTGATGTGGTTCAGGAGTCTTCTATGAGACAGAGTGTTCACCTCCTCTTTGGACAGAAAATGTGCCACCTTTTGGACACATCTGGAGTAGCCCTTATCAACAGCTGCTGAGTCCACAGCTTGACGCTGCTGCTGCAGTCGTCTCAGGAAGCAAACGGTCATCTCCAGGATGTCTGCCTTCTCCAGTTTGGAGTCTGGCTGCTGTTTGAGGAACTCTGGACCCAGCAGAGACTTGAGCTCCTCAATGCAGGTGTTAATTCGCTCTCTGCGTAACTTCTCCACCAGAGGCTTTCTGAGCTGCAAAAGAGGGGGAAAATCGTAAATACAATTTATTGCAAATTTGCAACTTAAGCATTATATGAGACAACTTCTAAAGATATGTTTAGGTATTGCTGGGCAATTTACCTTGTGATTAAGAGTTGAATGCTCCTGAGAATTGCTCTTTGCTGCAGCGATTGTAGGTGCCATGCCTGGATATCTGTGCTGTAGAAATCTCTGTAGAGAGAATGTGATCTTTTCTGGCTTCATCTCTACTATTTATAATCCCACATCTCCATATGAATATGTGGGTTCTGGCCTGGCTGAAGTTTCTCACCATTTCGACCAATCAGGGAGCTCAGCAAGACAATAAGGGAGTAGCAACATGCTGAATGCTGTTATATTGCTGGAGGAACAATAGCTAGGTCTCAAGGGAACAGGTGGAGGACTGGCGGTGGGGGTAATGGGTGGGGCATGTATGAATCTGGGAAAGTCGTGACCCTGTAGAGAGATCTTCCCCCTCTCTACAGGATCAATAACTTTGACTGAGCACACCCTGATCATCCCATCACACATGTGAGAGCACGCCACATTCACCTTTCACATTAAAAAGCCCATATTATAAAAATTAATTTCACATTTGTGTGATCATTTCAATTATTAGATGTTGATATCAAAATTAAATAGCAGGATAGAAGGGATGATTCTTGTTGTAAGATTAAACAATATGCTAAAGCTTGATTGTTATCCTTTTCTGTTTTAATAGAGTGGATGCATAATGTGAGAATGTGAATGTGAATGTGAAAAAAAAAAGTCTTTGTCTGACAAAATGTACTTTGTGAAGAAAGCTTTAATAACCCCTTTAAAAAGGATGACATTGCCATGGTAGTTTGGAATCCATCAGTGGAAAAAAATAAAGAGGTTTAGATTGAATAGTGACCCACTACACAGAGTGGAAATGAAGCTGGCAAAAGTTACAGAATTGGCACCAAAGAGAGACCAGCAGAGAAAGAAATACAAGGAAAAGGAGAATAAGCAGTGAAGAAAATCTTCCTCTGAAGTGTGCCAATTCCCCTTTGGAGAATAGTCAGGTGCTGGTGAGGTTGAAGATGCTAATCACACTGAACTGTGACTCGCTCTCACACAGTTTTCCCACACTCTGTTCATTGACTGAGCTCTCACTCAACAATGGGCATGTGCCTTGTTAAATGCTAATTCATCTACACACCAGCAGCTCCCGGCTCTCCCATGAGGGCAGAGTTTGTTGTGTAGACACTGCCAGTAATTAAGCTAGGAGAGTGAGTATAAACACAAATATTTTGATTAGGGATGTAACTTAACTGTTAGTCAACAAAATATATTTGGATGTGTATTTCATAACGAAATTTCATGGATGTGCATTCACTTTCTACACAATACCTGCACAGAGATATAAGGATATTATAAATATTTATTAAGGAAAATATGTAATAAATATGACATTCTCCTTTGTTTTATTTTGAAATTTTAATTAAAAAATATTCTCCTTTATTTTTTTGTCCTTTATTTTTCAGTTTAAATAGGCTCTTTCATCAAGCTTTTTTGATTTGTCGTATTGTATTTTATTGAGCTATTTGACTTAACTTAGCTGTTTGTTAACTATATTTAATGTATTGGCTACTATTTTTGGACTAGATAAAGTATGCCTTGTCTTATTATTTAAAAAAATATATGCATTATTATAGTTGTTACTATATTACTTTCTTTTTCTTTTGACATCTATTCACTTAATACACATTGTTACAATGTAGCTGTCAGGAGTATAAAATTGGTCATTGGTAACAAGGTAGAAGTACAAATAAAAGTGAAATTTCAAACAGTGTGATAATTTGGCACGTTTCTTTAATTTAAATTGTATTTAAAAATACAATTTATTTTACATTTTATTTAAACAAAACCACAAATCATAGTTTTCAATTAATTTTTTTAAATGTAATATACAAAAATATATTAGTAAGAACTCTTAATTAACATTTTTTCATATTGAGTTTGTAAATTATGTAAAAATTTAAAATTCAGTGGTAAAGAATTCCTCCCCCCCTCCACAGACATCTTTGTCTGGCCTGCCTCTATTGTCCCTCAGGGGCTCTGTGAGTGGGTTTTCTCTGGTTTCCCACACTCTCCCCATTTACTGCTTTCAAGAACAAAAGAAGTGTGTCTGGTTGCACATCACATTAATTATGGAGTCAGTTTACGAGTTTTGCCTCATTGCCTGTGAATGGAAATTCCAGCCATCAAGAGTCGTCATTACCAGGCTTTTGTAAAACTGCTATAAGGAATGCAGACATGTTTTGGATTAATGAACGTTCAAAGGCTCATTTTTTACTTCTTTAGATTCAGATTGTATCTCTGGATTCCAGACTTTTTTTCCCCTTTAATTTCTTTTTTTCTTAATTTTTGGACGATGATGATTTTAATAGGCTAAAGGGGTTTCATTCCCGAACCTGCTGGTCATGGTCTGATAGGACTATGAATTTAGGGTGCTCCTTGTAGCAATAATCAATCTTTATTAAAGATCTCATTAATCCAGCTGTTGATAAGGAAATGTGTTTAGGAAAGTTTCTGTTGTATCTGCAATTTTATTTTTATGTTATAAAATTTTGTGCGATAACAACATCAGCAAAAATATCTCTTGTCAAGCAAGAGTATTACTTTGCTGCATTCAAGTTAAAATGATACATAATTGTGACAAGTTTATTGTAAATAAGGCAGAAATATGTGATTGTCTAAACCCCACATATTTTCATGACTGTTTCAGATGTGTTTTCTGTTGTTATGATGAGCGTGTGCTCAGTCAAAGTCATTGATCTCAGCATCAGGCAGCAGATCAGCTTTCTCTGCGGGGTCACCACTTTCCCAGATCCACACAGAGCTGTGTGAGTCTCTCTCCATCAACCTCCCCCCAGCCCGCCAGCTGTTCCCCTGAGATCTAACCATTATCCTTAAGGCAATAACACCATTCAGTGTCTTGCATCCTTTATTGTCTTGCTGAGCTCTCTGATTGGCTCAGACTGTGAGAAACTCCAGTCAGACCAAGACCCACACATTCATATGGAGATGTGCAAGTATAAATAGGAGGGATGAAGGCAGCAGAGATCAGATTCTCGCTACAGAGACCTCTACAGCACAGACATCCAGCCATGGCACCTACACTCACTGCCACAATGACCGGTTCTCAGGAGCATCCAACTCTGACCCACAAGGTAAACTGGAGATTCATAGAGATTTCAATATCACATACAGCCAACTGATTTTTTGTGCTAAAAACTGTGCACCTGAAAAAAATTAGTAATTTTATTGTTTTTCTTTCTGCAGCTCAGAAAGCCTCTGGTGGAGAAGTTACGCAGAGAGCGAATCAACAGCAGTATTGAGCAGCTCAAGTCTCTGCTGGGTCCAGAGTTCCTCAAACAGCAGCCAGACTCCAAACTGGAGAAGGCAGACATCCTGGAGATGACAGTTTGCTTCCTGAGACGACTGCAGCAGCAGCGTCAAGCTGTGAACTCTGCAACCGTCGATCAGGGCTACTCCAGATGTGTCCAAGAAATGGTCCATTTCCTGTCCAAAGATGACGTGAAGACTCAGTCTCAGAGAAGACTCCTGAACCATGTCAACAACCTGCATGCTTCTTTTAATAAGAACCTGAGAGAGGCCAACTTATCTAGCTCCACAGTCCAGACGACCATCATCAAAGACAAAAGTCCAGCCAGCAATGCTCTATGGAGACCTTGGTAGAAGCCTTGGAAGGACTTGTATAAAAGTGTGCTTGGAAGTAAAAACTCTATCTTTGTAATTGTACTTGTTTCTGGAGTAATCTAATTTTTAAGGGTTATTACCTGTGCAACCTTTTCCCTTAATTTATATTGCCTTTTGTAAAGGTCAGATTCTGTGTTTCTGTAATATTTGCAGACAACGGGTTGGCTGTTATTTTGTGTTTCAAAAGTAGTCGCATTCCGATTCAGGCATCACTTTGTGGAGTAGACGTTATTATTCCCAGTTTGAATTCCTATGTATTGTTGGTTACACTGACAGTGATGTATGTATGCATGTTGAACATGTTTAATATTTAATGTGATATCCACATACTTTACTGATTGAAATGTCCTTTCTGGCCTTTAAATTTGTTAGCTGTCTGCATTTTTAGCAGATAACATTTGAGACAAATGTGCTGCTTATTGACTCTGTGAGTGACAGCACACATACCTTCAATGAAGGCGTTGTTATTTGTGAAACATCTTAAAATGAATGTATCTCTTCAAGCCAAGTGATGCGCAATAAAACAATCAGAAAAAACAACACATTTTGCTTGACTTATTTTGACTATTTAATCGTGGAAAATATATAATACTGAAAATCTGCTCTGCATATTTAACAATGTATTTGTGATAGGCAGTGACATCTGAAACAACAGGGTGACTTTAGCTGCAGTTTACTGAGACAAATGTTTCAATATAAACATCTTTTGGTAAAACTGCTTATTTCTCACTTGACTATGACCATTATGATTGTAGAACAGACAGACAGATGCTGGATAAACTCTTCTCTTTTAAGCTCATAGCTTATATCACATTTCATCATTGTAAAATGTGGTGTTACTTAAAACAGCATGCCATGTAGAAGGAAAATATAGCGCAAAGCGTCTCAAGGTGCTCAAGCTGCTGCATATGCGGATGGGATTAGCAGCACTTTTTCACAAGCATATTTAGTGTTTGAATGGTGGCCTAAAAGCAGTGTTAGAGTCCCGTCCTGTCCCCCTGTTAAAGTATGATACCGTAGATCAGATGATCCTAGTTGCTCTGATGACTTGAATGTCTACTTCGGGAGTCAGCATGTAACTGAGAATTGCACAAGAAAAGTGCACACATCATTGTTGGTTGTTGTACTGGCTTATGTTTTTTTCATGATAACTACAATATTTGTCAGTGTTAAGAAGGTGAAGTCTGCTATGATGACCATAACAGAGGAGCTGAAATAGAAGAAATAATAAAAATCTCTCTTTGTCTCATTCAAAGCTGCTATATCATTGCATGAAATATAGTGGATAAAGGAAATGCATAGCACCTCATTCTTTTCTGGATGTGCCTGTCAGTCACACAAGAATGGTTGCCAAGGGCTGCCACTGGCACCCTAGCCCTATGTCATCAAATCCAATCATTATCATATTCTATGATTAGCATCTTTTCAAATTGAGCCTTTCTCATAAAGAATGGTGTTTAAAATTTCCACTCAGGGGAGTGTGAAAATATAATAAATTTAATACATTTATAATACAGTTTCTTGAATCAACACAAAATATTTAAATAGTTTGATTCTTGTGTAAATGTAAATTTGTGTTATTGTGTAAATACTTATGCTATCGTGTACTTTACACACATGGACAGATTTTGTAGATGCTTTTGTAACAATGACAATAAAGATCTATTCTATCCTATTCTTTTCTCCTAAATTAATTCAAATAAAGTCACATGACAAGAATTTCATCTTCAGATATTTATTTTTTCTTGAAATATGCAAAAAACATAAAAACAAATTAAGATCCACTTTGGATGAATAAAAACGAAACAGATGAATAAACAAAATATGCATACACAGCATAAACAAAGATGAATCCCCTTTCAAAAGAAAGGTTTGTATTAGGGATATTATCAAATATACCTTGAAACAAGGCAGCGAGATACATATGCAAAAATATAATCACACAGTGTTAGTCTACTCAGTATTTTCACGGTAACTGTGGCATAAAATGGAAAAATTATACCGCTAAAATTCTGGGGAAAAAAAATTTAATTTCACAAACAACAACTAATTGTTGCATAGTTTCAAGGCTGGATTTTTCTTCTGTGGCTTTCAAATAAAAATGATGACCACAAGAAACATAAATTCCACAAATAGCAGCAAAACACATCTTCCACACATTCAACAATCACTTTTGACCCTGAATTCAGTTATCTTCCACAGGTGTCTGTTAAAGCTACACTGAAATCATAAAGTATGAGCTAGAATAAACTTTTCTTTAAAAAAAAGAAATACTCAGTAAAATGGTTGAAATGTGCCATAGGTACCCTTGAGAGTCTCCTTGTCGTAATGCAAATAATGCATTTCTTAACAGTCAGTAGATTTTTAACACAGAGATCCAGCTTGCATCACTGCCATTAAAAATGCAGTGGCTTGAATCCAGTTTCGATGACTTTTTGTCGTTCGCGTTCTGTTCTTAAAAGCACAGCGGAGCCACGTCATCCTCTGCATCGGGAAACAGGCGTAAAATGTCCCTTGAATATTTGGAGTAGCCGTTGTGTGTCAGCAGGGCTTTTCTTAACGTGAGCAATGACTTTGTTTTCTCCAGTAAGTCTGAGAGAGGGAGACCGTTCTGCAGATGTTCTGCAATCAGAGTCTTCAGCTTCTCCACTCCGATGCTGCATTTCTTCTCCAGCATGTGAAGCTTACACCTGAAAGAAAAGTCACAATGATATTAACATATTTATCCTTTTGGTGAAAAGTACATTTCTAGTGGACAGCTCGTACTAGGAATTGAAAAACAGAACTTCAGCTCACCTAAACAGTTGCTCCTTCATTGTGTCCTGAAGAGTGAGGTCTGCGTAGAGAGCCATGACGAGGTCTGTTTCTTCTTGTGGGAAGTTCTGGTGTTGCTTGCAAAGGTTCAGTCGATGTCTCTGTTTACTTCTGTGTGCCTGCTCCTCATTTATGCTGCTCATCTTGCGCTTTCACTGCTTTCTGGCCAATCAGGGGCCTCAGAGCTCAGGACAATAGAGCAAATTTAATGGCTGTCATAGAGAACAGGTGGGATGCTTTATCTGTATGTCATACATAAGTGAGGTCAGTGGGAAAATGCTCTTCCTGAAGTGGACACGGGAAAATTTTGTTTCCTTCTGTGAATCTTAGACCATGGACATGGACCATGATGGGACAAAGGACCGACACTTTAATGACACTAATCTAAGACTGTAAAATGTGCTGCATGGATGATAAAACTTCTTACTAACATATTATCAACATCTCAACGGCAGCAGCAAATACTCAATACAACATTTTTGAAATACAAGGTCATTTATTCACTAACAGTACAGCTGTTTCTGTCTTTAATTATTTCTAATGATAAAAAAAACAACTCAAATGAATAATATTAAATAATTTTTCAAAATGAACTAAAAGCTTTGTTAATATTTTTAATGTTTAATATTTTTTCAGTCTCTTTTCTCAGCAGCGAATTGTAGCAAACCAGATGGTTGTGAAGTGGGCCTCTGTGCTTTCCCTGCCTGAGAACAGTCCTGAGGCTTTTGTTAGGGCAGACACACTTCTATTGTGTGTGCTGCTGAGCAGGCTGCATACAGAAGTGTGGGAAGCCGTGTGTCGCTGTGGCTCCCAGCAGCAGAGAAAGAGGAGGGCGTGTGACTGGGGCACGTTCAGCCTTGTGCATGGAGCTGTGGGGGGCTCAGAGGCAGGGAAATGAGAAACCTGAGCCCCTCCACAGACAGCAGATAGACACAAACAGATGGAGAGGAGATAAGCAGAGAACGTAAACCCACTTGAGCCTGATTATAAGTCAGCTTTGCAGTTTTTTTTAGGTGCTCGCTGTATTTAAAGGCACAACATAAAGATAAAGAGACATTACATCAGTCAGTACAGAAGCAGAAAAAATAAATTTCTCAAAGGTTTTATAGTGAAAATGTTCTTTTGGCAGACTAAAATAGTAGTATTGTAAGACTGAAAGTGGCCACTGATTTAACTAGTTCGTGTGTCAATGTGTATCAGCATACTCTCACCGGCTACTTTACTAGGTATGCCTAACTATCTATCTACGTGTTATTTCAATAAAATGCTGGAAGAGATTTTGCCCAATACTGACATAATAGAATAATACACTTGCTATTTATCAAAATAAAAAAAGAAAGAAAGAAATAGTACCAAAAAAGTAGACATGCAGTACACCAGCACCTGAAAGTCAGAAGGAGCCCAGTGGACATAAATATTGAATGGGTCCTTCTACATTTCATGGCATTTACATATTGGTTTTGTGAAGGTAAAGTTAGACAAATTATAAAAGTTTAACTTTTATAATCTGCCTAATAACCAATAACCTGAACTCAGCTCTGCTCACTATTATTTTAATCTATTAATAAACTTATTGGTGGGAGCCTCCAAAACAATCCCAGTTTCTCATGTGGCCACTTGGGAAAATGAATTGCCTTGATCCATGGAGACTTCTGCCCGACCTCGTCTGTCAACCTGTCCATCACCACTGCAAACAAGAAGGGGTTTAGAGCTGATCCCCGATGTAATCCCAACCCCATCTTGAACCTTTTTCTCTCACCTGCAGCCTACCACATCTCTGTCTTCCTGTCCTCATAAGTGTCCGGCACTAGTCTCACAGTTCAACTCCAGCACTCACAAAGAAACATTACATCTGTGATGCTCTTTCTCCACATGAATGATCTCTGCTCCCCATCCCTGCTTTTATCCTTGGTTTAATCTTTGTTTTAACCTTTTTCACTTTGTCCTTCTAAATTTGTACCAGTACACATCTTCTCTATTCACCAGGCATCCAGTCACCTGACCTTTTCACTTTTCACACTTGTCATAGCTGCCTTCATTTCCACCTTATTAATTCTTTGAATTTTCTTCTTCACTAAATAATCTCCTTCTCTACGCCTCTCTCTTTCTATCATTTACTTCATTCATCAGATCCTCAAAGTACTCCTTCCGTTTCGTCAGCACACGCTCTTCACTTGTTCCTCCCATTTCCATTTCTGTCCCTACTTGCCCCAAACTTTGAATACTTTCCTGTACTTGTTCCACAAAAACTCAATGTTTATTAACTTTCACTGCTTAATTATTTTTTTTTACCTCTATCATCACTTATTTGAAGTGAGAGCTGTTTTATGTAACACCACTTCCAAAGCCATCCTATGGAACACCATCGGATGCTACATTCTTCTCTGCCACTACTGCACCTATCCTATCTCAGATTACCCCCTCTGCAAATTGTGTATTTCTCCCAAATTGTGTATCCCTTATATGTTAATCTGTGTTCTTTAGAAAAGCTGAGACGAGGGGAAACCGATTAGTGTAACCACAAAGTTGTGCAGAAGAGCATCTTTGAAAGATATGGGCTACAGCAGCAGAAGACCACACTGAGGGCCACTCCTGTCACTTAAGAACAGGAAGCTGAGTCTCCAGTTCACATGGACTGGAATTGAACAACAGAAGTTTGGGTTTTTTGAAAAAACAAAACACTGTAAACCAGCTAATATGTATTCAGCATATGCACATTGGTGAACAAGGTTCTGATTCCAGTGAGTAAAAGACATGGATTTTGTTTAAAAACATTTTTTATCTTAACTTTTCTTTGCTACAAGAATAAAACCTTGCATAGATAATAGTCCATAGGATTGATGGTGTTTCTCTATGTGGAATTTTCAGGTGTCATGTTAACTGCATCTCATTTAAATATAAAAATATAAACCACAAATAAGTAAAAGAGACTTCAAAAATGAATGCTGCTTCGTCTCTTTAAAAATTGACCCTGAAGTGTCTTGTAAGCAGAGAAACCACAGTTAGATGACATGTGCAGAGTGAAACTTCAGCTTCTGCTCAAAAATAATCAAATGCCCTTAAAAATAACAAAGATATCAGGAGACATTGTTTCCATTTGGCAGTGTTTGTTTACTCAGTGATACAAAGTGAGCCACATAAAGTATAAATACATTAACAGCAGTTGATGATACATCACAGCAACAACTTGTAAATGACTACAAGAAACACCGAGTAAAGGAACGGCTGTCTTTATAAGAGACAAAAAGTCAAATTACTAAACAAAATAAAAAGTGACCTTAAAACAGATCAAAGGTTCTGTCACAATGTGATGATAACATATACATAAAAATGTTCATTTAACATATAATAGCAGATAACAGATCACTGGAAAACTGTGACAGAGTGATATTAACCCCCAAAATTATTGAAACATTTATATATGATCACACTTTGAATGAAGAACAGTAAAGCTCCTCATCAAATGATCAATATTATTTAAAAGATAATGTTACTATAACCTTATCGAGAAGCTACGTATGTAGCATGATGAGAAATAATAATAATTGCTGATGCAATCAATTTGATTCATGCAACATGCATGACAAGATGTTTTCTTTCTTAACATGAAAAACAATATTGGCGTCATTTACCAGGAAATTACACATTAAGCACACAAAGCAAAGACTTCTGTAACTACAGAAGAAAAAATGCAAAGAATTTCAAGGAATTCAGTCCAGTAATCTTTGACCAATATGGTCTTTTAAACTATTGTATTAGCGACTACTTTATGTGAGTGTCTACCACGGCCTCCACAGGGCGCTGCTGTCTTTCGTGATGCTTGTCTGGACTGTGGAACTTAGAACAAAGTGCTCAGCCTCTCTCAGTTTCTCATCAGAAGCAGCTTGCATCTTGCTAAAGTTGTTCAGCAGATTTCTCTGCTGCTGGTTCTGCAGCTGTAGCTGTGTCAGGAAGCAAACGGTCATCTCCAGGATGTCTGCCTTCTCCAGTTTGGAGTCTGGCTGCTGTTTAAGGAGCTCTGGACCCAGGAGAGACTTGAGCTGCTCAATGCAGGTGTTGATTCGCTCTCTGCGTAACTTTTCCACCAGAGGCTTTCTGAGCTGCAGAAAGAAGAACAAAATCATTAATAACATCATTTGAGAATGATGAAAGTTAGCCTTAATAAAACACATTTATGATTACTGACATGCTGTGAATCTTATAAATTTCATCAGTGTTCGACTTACCTTGTGAGTCAGAGTCAGACGCTCCTGGGGATTGGTCATTGCTGCAGTGCTTGGATTTCTGTGCTGTAAACGTCTCTGTAGATGGTTCTGATCTCTGCTGGCTTCATCCCTCCTATTTATACTACACCATCTCCATATGAATGTGTGGGTCTTACTCTGGTTCAGGTTTCCCACAGTCTGAACCAATCACAGGGCTCTGTGAAACAATAAGGCATGTGGAGCCAGCAACATGCTCCCGTGTGCCCGGGGGATAATAGGTTTCATGGAAACAGCTGGAGGACTGGAGGGAGATGGAGTGATACTTACAGAATTCTATGTAAATATGGGAAAGTGGTGACCTCACAGGCGATGTGCTGCCTGATGCTGGGATCAATAACTTTGACTAGGCACACACTTATCATCCTGTTGGGGGAATTACAAAACTTGTATTGTATATATATACATATGTACATGTTACAGTTTTGTAGCATTTTGATTGTGTTGTTTTTAATGAGCTCAGATCTGAAATATATTTGATGAAATTGGTGTTATTTGCATAAAAAAAAAAATCAAATATTAAATTTATTACAATATTTTAATAAATCAATTAAGTGTTTTGCCTATTTATTGTCTCATTGAAATAACTGTTGAAGCATTCTGCTGTCCTTTTGACACATGCTATATAGTCAGTGTGAGTAGCAAGTTGATTTCAGTATCCCACACTGACTCGCTGTGCTGTGTTCAATGAGCCACAAAGGGACTTCAGGGACAGATGCTGCCTGTGTGTCATCAAAGAAAGACAGCATTACATCACCAACCATCTGGAGGGAAAAGATCCCATTGGACGGCTGTGACAGGTAGTTAAACTTAAAATTACACTGTAAAATCCACCAACCGTAAGCTCAAAATATTTTGGCCTGTCCTACTTTCAGTTTTTTATCATTGTCATACACATTAACCATAAATTTGCAATCACAACTGATGATTACTGGCCATCAGATTGACTGAAGTTTCTGCTGTGAGGGTGGGAAGTTTTCCGGGAGGGAGCAATTTCCCGAAGTGTGCCAAATCCCTCCAGGGAATAATCAAGCTGCTAGTGGAGTGATAGTCATTTACAGTCAACACCATTCTGCAGAAATTTCCCACGCTCCCTCCTTTAGCAGAAAATGAACATGTGCACATCTGCAAGTGGATTCTTTTTTTTTTTTGTCCATTGAGTAGTAAGTCTCTTCAAATATCCAAATATCCTCGAAGTGTCCATTCTATAAAAAATTAAATATACAAAAAAATAAAATAAATCTTCCTTCATTTATGTGACATTTACCAATTGCGGGTACGACATTTGTGATATAATTCAAAGGTTTATTTTTATTGTTGAATTTAGCAGTGATGTGTTTGGCTATAATTATAATGATAATAATTATAAATAAATAAATAATAAAAAATACCCTTCTGACTTTTTGACTTCAAATTTTTTTTGTACATCACATCACTGTTCCTACTTTACATGAGAAATATTTTTACACCTTATTATAAAAATAGTAGTTTTAGTGTAAGAAAATGAAATGGTGATGCTACTTTGAGTAAAAGAGGAATTTCCAATTATAGTGGTTAAAAAAAAAAAAAATCAGTTTCTGGAGTCATGCTCCCATTTATCCTCTGTCCCTTCAGGGCAAAGGTCTTGATCTATTGTTGCTCTGGGGGTCTGTGAGTCAGCTTCTTCTGGTTTCCCACACTCTGTCCTTTGACTGCTTTCTATGGGAGAACAATAGAAGTGTGCCTTTTTGAGTGTCACATCAGAATGTCATGTGAATCCAGACTCCATGTAAAAATTAAGTTTGTACTTTAGGTTGTTATTTGGTTTGATAACGTGATTTACTATAATTAAACAGAGTAAAATTATGTTAATAACACTCCTCATAACCACATAAACATGCTTTGTTTTTCACTAAACATGTATGTTTTGCTACAACAGCAACAACACTTTTTACAGGCATTTACAGCCAACTTAACAGAAAAGAAATAGAAGAACATTTATCTTTGATCTTTATAAAGATGCTAATGACTTAAAATAATGAGTGGACATTATTTTATAGCAGGCAGTCTGTTTATTCGACAAGGATAAAAACTCCAACAGGAAGTGATGATACATCACAACAGCAACTTTTAGATTTCTACAAGAAAAACTGTAATCAGAAAGAGAACAGCTGTCGCTATGAAAGACTAAGTTTACAGCATTTAGAGTAGTCAGTGTCTTTAAGAATTTAGTTTGAAATAAGGCAAAAAAAAAAAAAGTTAAACACTCACTAAACAAAAACTGACCTTACAACAGATCATGGTATTCTTAATAATCCCTAAAATTGATTCTTGTGTAGGCAAATATTACTTAATTTCTTCAAATTTTTACAATTAATAAATAAACATATTAATCCTAAGACTTAAAATAAACTCAAAATGTCCACAAAAAGAACATTTAAGATATGAAACAGATCAATATTGATCAAGGCGTGCAAATATCACAATCAGATTTTTAACTCAGGATTAAGAAAACTGTGACAGCAAGAAAACATTTATAAAAAACCCTCCATTAAACATTTGGATCCTATAACAGATCAGTTTAATAATCAATATCAAAAGGTAACAAATGTTACTATAACACATACAGTAAGGATTAATAATAATTGCTGATGCAATCAGATTTCATTCATGCTACATACATGATGTTTTCTTCCTTAACACGAAAGGTACTGTTGCTGTCATTTCCTCAGGAAATGTCTTTCACAGACACAAGAACACAGAAAGTAAAGCCTTCTGAACGTACAGAAGAAGAAGTTCATCGAATTTCAAAGAATTCAATCCCATCATGTTTGACCAATGTGGTCTTTTTAGCTCATCTATTAACTCCAGTCTGTAGGTGTGTACCACACCCCCCCAGAGGGCGCTGTTGTATGGACACTTGTCTGGACTGTGGAGTTCAAAAAAGGGGAATCAACCTCTCGAGTTCTTATCAGAGGAAAACTACATCTTCTTGTGTGTCAGTCAGCAGGTTCCTCTGCTGCTATAGCTGCATCAGGAAGCAAATGGTCATCTCCAGGATGTCTGTCTTCTCCACTTTGCTGTTTGAGCGACTCTGGACCTAGGGGAGACTTGAGCTCAGCTTAGCTATTGTTTGGCTCTCTGCGCGATCGTGAGGTTTTCAGAGCTGCAGAAAAAAGAACAAAGTCGTTAATAAATATGTCAACATGAACAAAATGCAAGTGAATATAATCTATATCAAAATGGGTTTTAAATAAAACGTTCAGTTTACCTTGTGAGCCAGAGTCAGATGCTCCTGGGGATTGGTCAATGCTGTGGTGATTCTACGTGTCATTCCTGGTTTTATGTCCTGCAGAGATCTCTGTGAAGATCTGTGTTCTGATCTCTGCTGGCTTCATCCCTCTTATTTATACTTCACCATCTCCATATGAATGTGTGGGTTTAACGCTGGCTGAGATTTCCCACAGTCTGAACCAATCAGGGGCCTCTGTGACACAATACGGCATGTGGAGCCAACATCTTACTCCTGTATGGCCGGGTGATAGTAAGTCCCAGGGGAACAGCTGGAGAACTGGAAGGAGATGGAGAAACACTTACAGACTTCTATGTGAATCAGGGAAAGTGGTGACCTCAAAGTGAACAGATCTGCTGCCTGATGCTATGATCAATAACTTTGACTAAGCACACACTCATGATCCCATTGCATAAGTGGGTGAATGACAAACTTGTAATGTATGTGTTGGTGGCACTTTTTAACATGCCCCATAACTAAGCGTGTACTTCCCCTGTAAATGAAATTTTAGCATATTTTATGTCATATTAATACGTAATCATATTTACCTGCAAATAGGTGGGGCATGTACACTAGAATGAGAGGTAACAACCCAGGTTTTTTTTTTTTAACCGGAAATAAAGAATTATTTATACTGTAAGTTCATTCTGAGTAGTCTAAATGCAATTTGAAGTACGTAGAAGTAATTTTTTGTAGTGCATAAGAAGCAAGAAAGCAACATTTTAAGCATATTTAATTAGTGCCTAAATTCTTTATATTTTAAAGGCAAAGTAACTCAGATTATGCTGTAAAATTTTTAGTATAGAATAAGTAATTTTAAGTATGAATTTTCTTTCTCTAATCTTGTGGGAAAACAAACAATATTTGCCGTTCTTAGACTTTAAGTAGAGAAAAACAGCACAGTCCTTTCCCATAAACAAAGCTTGAACAGTGAATGAGAAAGGGAAAAAAATAGACTTGGTTTCATCATTATAAGTTCACATAGCCTTCCAAGTGTAAGTGTACGTTGATAAGGGAGAACTGTCCTTGCACATTTATGTAATGACTATTTAAGGAAGAGTAAAGAAGGCAAAGGCAAAAGCACTTAGACCTGAGCTGGATTATAAAGTGTTACTAAAAATATTTTTGCCAAACTGCACCGTTAGTCAGGTGAGTGTTGTTCCCATCAGTGCAATAACCTTACTGGTGTCCTTTGTGTCTTTTCACACATGCCATATATCCAGTGTGAGTAGCAAGTTGATCTAACTTTCCCACACTGACTCTCTGTGTTGTGTTCAATGAAGCACAAAGGGACTTCTGTGACAGATGCTGCCTGTGTGTTGTTTAAGAAAGACTGCATTACATCACCAGCCATCTGGAGGGAAAACGTCTCATTGGATGGCTCTGACAGCTTGAAAGTTTTAAAATTAGTCTGAAAAGTCTATAAGAAGTAGAGTAAAAATGTTTTGCGGGTCCTACTTTCAGTTTTCATTCATTCATTTCATTACATTTTCTATTTTAAGGCATAAATATGACTGATAATTAACAGCCATCAAATGGATGGGAGGGTAGGAGGTTTCCTGTGAGCAAGCAGTTTCCTCGAGTGTGCCATTTCCCTCTGGAGAAATAGCAAACTGCTTGTGGAATGACAATAATTTATCATCAACTAGGTTTTCTGGATTTTTCACACACTTCCTCCTTTAACAGTAAATTGGCACGTTCTTTAGGCAAAAGTGTGAAAAACCTTTTTAATGTGTATCCCTTCTGTTAAACAGCTGCATACATGCTCATATACAGTAAAAAATAGTATGACAAGTCTCTGTGTAACAATTGCAGTTTATTATTTGATCGTCTTTGGTGGAAGTCGTTATCTATAAAACTATTTTTGAATTCAACCAGAAAAATATTAGGGATTGTAAAGGAGGAGAACTTTGCCTTATGTACGTGACATTTACCATCTGATATCTGTCATGTAACCTCATAGGCTTGTTTTCAGTGCTGAATCTAACAATAATGTGTTTCTGTTTAATTTCTGTATAATTTTTCAGACCAAGTGTGGTTGTCATTAACTTTAACTTTATTCTGTTTATTTGCACAACCAGTAGAAGAGAACAGATTTAATATCAAACTCCTTCAGCCATTCACAGGAAGTAATTACTCTGAGAAGTTTTGGAACAGACCGCTGTCCGTTTTTACGTTTATGTTGACTAAAGCTCTTTGTTTTACCACACGCTTTTCCTTGCTGTGCTGCAGAAGTAAGTTTTGTAACATTTGACTGTATGCAAAGTTTAAAGAATGTCACTAATGAATTCAGTTGTGTAGTTAGCTGGCTAACAAGCTGGGACTGTGTTTCTAATGCCTTGGAGTTTGTATTAATTGTCCAAAGTATGCTTGTACACAAGCCTGGACTGGGACAAAAAATCGACCCGGGCATTTTGACTAGAGACCAGCTCACCAGGTATTATAGGAAAAGCCGTAATGCATTTGAATGACAACAAACGCCGCTGTGACAGTGATATACACTGTCTTGTTAGTATATATGTATGATTTGTATACAATGTACATCAGAAGCCCCAATTTGAGTGTGTGTTTCAGATAATTAATTATTAAATGCTAAACATTTTAAATGAGAATAACAAAGAAAAGTATTTCTTTGTGCCCCCATTTCCCTCT
Source organism: Hemichromis elongatus (assembly GCA_015108515.1). Classification (NCBI taxonomy): domain Eukaryota; kingdom Metazoa; phylum Chordata; class Actinopteri; order Cichliformes; family Cichlidae; genus Hemichromis; species Hemichromis elongatus. Next base: position 36,043 of record VUQR01035609.1, read on the forward strand.
TAATGCCCTACCTGGCCCCCTGGCAAAACTCTGCTATACCCGCCCCTGCTCAGTAATCTTTGGCCTGGTGGTTTCTATACTGAAGTATTTCTGTTTAAAATAACTTCTTCGCACCTGAGTCCTGTGTGGTAAATTTCTGTCTACTCTTGAAGGGTTGAGTTGCAATGAGGTTTTCATTCTGTGAATTAGACTATACACAGCTATAGATAAATCCTTAATTTTCAGCGTGTCAATGTGAAAACTTCCATTGAAAAACAGTTAGTTATAATCATCATCCTAAAGTATTGTATCATTGACTAAATGAGTTGCTATAGCTCAGAAAAACTAATCTCAAAGAACTTCATCAGGACTCACAAATCGGCAGCTAACACATTCGGTGTAGTGAGGTTTATGGTGATACTTGACTTTGTAATGAATCATGTGAAACAGTATTGATCACCGTATTTAAAAATGCTTTCAGACCATGTTTTTAAGTTCTGGTCCACCTAAAATTAATTCTCCGAAAGCTAATGATTAAAATAGTGGTTTTGTTTAACAAGATGAAAACATAATGTTTTAAAAATACTGTTGATGCTGTTTTGTTTTTGTTTTTTTAATAGAGGAAGAGCCAAAGAATAAAATTTTCCAGAAATAGGTTTTCACTTTGAGCCACGCTCCCATTTATAATCTGACCGTTCAGTGCAAAGTTCTGGATCTATTGTTTAACATGGGCTCTGTGATTGATTTCATTTTTTTTTTCACAATTCCCTAGTTGTTCAATTTGACCTACACCTAAACTAAATTAAACAACACTCTTTGTGACAAATTTTAGTGCTTTATTTTTTTGTGAACGTGTCTTTTTTGAAAACAAATATAATGAGTGCTGGACTTTCTAGGTATTTATAAAAAAGTGGAGACTTAAAATGAAGAAAAATGAAGAATGCATATCTTTCAGCAGATTGATCATTTATGCCATAAAATAATATTAGAGCACGGTGTTTTCAGCTTACAGTGTTTGTTTATTTAGCATGAATGAAAGCTCAGACAGGAGGTGATGATACATCACAACAACAACTTGTAGTTTTCTACAAGAGACACTGTACTCAGAAAGAGTAGAGGGAAAGCTGTCTTTATGAAAGACAATAGATTTGTAGTATTAAGGTAGCCAGGTAAATTTTTTCACCAAACACAGAAAAAAATTTAACAAAAACTGACCTTAAAACAGGTCAGGTAAGACCATTAAAATAAACTGCATTCTCAAAAGGTAATTACTTTTTCTCTTAAAATCTGAGATTGACTTAAATGTAATGTTTTCTGTAAAACAATCATTTTGATCTTTAAACAGATCCCTTTTTTAAATCACATCCACTAAAGTAAACTAGATCAAAAAGTTTTTAAACTTTTATCCACAAACAGGATAAAAATAAAAACTGTCATTTATGATAAAAGCTATAGATAACATAATTACACAACTCAACCCACATGAGCTGTAGTTAGTCAAGTTTAGGTGAAGTTAATTATTACTTTCTGGTCAGAAAGAGGACATTTAAATTTTATAATAAAAAGTCAATAATGGTAAAAAGTACTACTACAACATAATGAGTACGCAAAGTACACCTCAGATATAATATCGATTGCAGATGCAATCAGATTACATTCGTGCAATATGCATTCAATGATGTTTTCTTTCCTAACATGCAGGATACTGTTAATGTCATTTCCTCAGGAAATGTCATCTTGCACACACTCAAGAACACACAAAGTAAAGCCTTCTGTACATACAGAAGAAAAAGTCCAGAGAATTTTAAACAATTTAGTCCAGTCATGTCTGACCAGTATGGTCTGTTTAGCTCGTCTGGTGTGGACTCCAGTCTGAGGGTTCTACCACGGCCTCCAGAGGACGCTGTTGTCTTTTGTCTCCAGAAAGCATTGGGTGATGCTGGTCTGGACTGTGGAGCTCAGAAGACAGAAGTCAACTTTGCTCTGCTTCTCATCAGAGGCAGTCTGCAGCTTGTTGGAGTGTGTCAGCAGGTTTCTCTGCTGCTGTAGCTGTGTCAGGAAGCAAACGGTCATCTCCAGGATGTCTGCCTTCTCCAGTTTGGAGTCTGGCTGCTGTTTGAGGAACTCGGGACTCAGGAGAAACTTGGGCTGCTCAATGCAGGTGTTGATTCACTCTCTGCGTAACTTCTCCACCAGAGGTTTTCTGAGCTGCAGAAAAAGGGACAAACTCATTAATAAACTTGCTCAGGAGTTTTTGTTTTGTTTTTGTTAGCAACAAAGTCTATTTTTTATAATTTGACAGTTTAAATGAACTAAATCTTGGGTTTACCTTGTGGTTCAGAGTCAGATGCTCCACAGAACTGGTCATTTCTGCAGTGGTTGTAGGTGTCATGCCTGGATCGCTATGTTCTAGAGGTCTCTGTAGAGAGAGTCTGATCCCTTCTGGCTTCATCCATCCTATTTATACTCCATCATCTCCATATGAATGTGTGAGTTTTGGTCTTGTCGAGGTTTCCCACAGTCTGAGCCAAACAGAGAGCTCCATGAGACAATAAGGCATGTGAGGCAGCAACATGCTGTCATTACCGTCGGGGGGGATAATGGTTAGCTCTCAGGGGAGCAGGTGGAGGAGATAAAGAGAGTGCAAGAGAGCTCTTTGTGAATCTGTGAAAGGATGACCCCCAGATCTGATATCTGAGCACACCCTTAACATGCTATCAAAAAAGTCTACTTGATCTTATTAATCAATTATAGCACTAACTGATAGGTAGGTGACATTAGTTCTTCAAGCTTTGCTTTGCTTGTTTCTGCCATAAAAAAGCTGAAGAGCGAATTGTGAATTGAATGTATTGTCATATTTAATTGGTAATTTGGTAATCTGGATCATTAATTTGATACTTTATAACTTTTTTTCATGAAAAATGTCAAATTTTTCCCGTAATAACATGGTTGAGTGCAATAGCTCACTGAAATTACTCAACGCGATTATCATGCTGCTGACCACATGCAGTCGTCATTTGACACGTGCCGTATATCCAGTGTGAGTAGCAAGTCAATCCCAGTTTCCCACACTGACTCCCCGCGCTGTGTTCAATTAACCACAAAGGGACTACTGTGACAGATGCTGCCCGTGTGTTGTTATAGAAAGAAAGAATTACATCACCAACCATCTGGAGGGAAAAGGTCCCATTGGTTGGCTCCGACAGACAGATTAAATTTAAAACTGCTGTTAAAAAGTGTATCAAAACTGAACTCAGAATGTGCAAACCTGTCACATTTTAATTTCCTATCACTAGAATACATTTTGAGCTTTGGCGATAATCACGACTCACTACTGACTCTCAAAGTAATCGACATTTTAACTGTGAGAGTGTCAGGTTTCCTGAAGTGTGCCATATCATTAAGGAGAATTAGACGGCTGCTGTTCGGCTGATCATTAGTCACTCTCAGCTCTGTTCTACAGAGTTTTCCCACACTTTAGCGGAAAATTTAACAATGTATCAATGTGTAAGTCAACACATTTTTTTTCATAGCAAAGGTTTATAAAATCTCCTGAAAAATGTTACCATTTTATTAAAAAACTGGTTGTTCAAACTTTTTAAGAAAAGTGAAATTCAATAATGTAAAAAATAAAACTACAGATCTCAGCTGGAAGTTTCTTATAATTAGTTTTAAATAAGAGTTGCATATTTGCTACTAAAGCTAAACTTGTGCACATGCTGTACAGCATTGTCTAATGTTTGCTTTACTTTGTTGTTATAGCAAAACTTTTACACTGAACCTGCAAAAAAAAAAAAAAAAGATTTCAGATGGTTGATGCTCAACAAAATATAAAATAAGAACAGCAACTAAAGAAATGCTGTGAATTTCCTTAGTTTTCAGTGTTATTCTAAAAACTGTTGCTTTTTCTGACGGATTCTTTTTCAAAAATTGTACAATGATTTTCCACATCACCGCTTTGCTTCTAGTCCACAGCTGAATCGTTCTCAGACACCTTGTGTTTAAATAGTGCTACTAGTTTAAGAAGATGATATGACAGTTTTCTGATGGAAATAGTACCGCTGCTTCATTTAAAAGAAGAGCTGCCATCATGATGTTTTAAAACATGGTTCAGTTTGTGGAGTTTCGCTCCCTTTTATCCTCTGTCTCCTCAGGGCAAAGGTCTGGATCTATTGTTCCACTGGGGCTCTGTGAGTGAGTTTCTTCTGCTTTCCAACACTTAGTCCTTTCAGTGCATTCATTGGAGGAACAATAGAAGTGTGCCTTATTGAACATCACATAGGCTAAAATGTGTATCCTCTTTTAGGATTTAAATGATTAACTTTGAAACAATTTTTAAAACTTGTGAGTCTGATGATTTTACCATAGAAGTTAAGACACTGCATATTTGACCTTTAAGTTGTTATTTGGTTTAAAGAATTGGACTTCCAGCTAAACAAATTGAAATAACATTGATGACCCTTCTCATCACAAATGTTGGTACTTTGTTTTACACTGAATGCGCATTTTTTGGATGACCAATCATGATAGAGTTCTAAAGGTTTGATATATTTGTCTACAGTAAATGGAGACAAAGATGGAGACATGACAGAACATGAAGAACATACAGTGCTCAGCAAAGTTATTGAACTGCCTGTCATAAAACAATAAAACAGACATTTTAGAAATCTGCCAAAAACTTGTTAAAAACAAAAAATTACATTACAGATTTGAGCCGGTGCACTGGATGTCTCAACTGAGCATGACAATCAATCACTAAAACATATTTTTTCTGTTCTGGAATCCAAGTAAATAATTATATTTTGGTATCTTAAGCAAAAATAATAATGTGCTTTACTGTTTTTCTTCCTTTTTTGTTGCAAAAAACAAAACAACATTTATGGATAACAATTATATTTTAGCATTAGGAATATCATTTTAAATAACAAGCTTGAGCATACCGTTGGATTAACAATGACATAATTACCAATTCTGTTCATTTAAAGCAGCTGTGCCACCAAATGCAAACTTTACATTGGGTGAAATCACATGGACTTCTTCATTCTGACAATGCTATGTTCAGATAAACAGAATCAGCTTTTTGGGATTTCCTTACCTGGATGATTGAACATGCATCAAGACACTTACATTGGGTGATGTTATAATAATTTTTTTAAGCACTGTCAGACTAGCATCAATATAAAAAGATAACAGATCAACTAATGCATAAAAATGATATGAAAGCACAATGTTTTCCACTGGCAGTGTTTGTTTATTCGGCAAGGATGAAAGCCCAAACAGAAGGTGATGATACATCACAACAGAAACTTGTAGATTTCTACAAGACACACTGTACTCAGAAAGAGTAGAGGAAAAACTGTCTTTATGAAAGACGATCAATTTACAATACTCAAAAACCCAGTACTCAGGGACATTTGACTTCTTTTTCCACTTTCACCAATTGTAAACACTCACTAAACTACAAATGACCTTAAAATACATTGTTGTTTACAGCTGAATTCAAATTTTTCTCACAAAGTAAATAATACTTTGTCTTTTCAAACTTGAGAGTGACAAAAACAGTAATGTTTTCAGTAAAACAATAAACTAATTGATCTTAAAACAGATAAAGTTTCAGTAATGACATATACTGAGATCAAAATGTCCACATAGAACAATAGGGATATTAAACTGATCAATAATGATCATTAAGTACCAATATCACTGTCAATTTTTTACTGACTAAGAAAACTGTGATATTAAGAAAACCTTTTAGAAAGAAGCTATAAACACTTCAGCTTTGAATCTAGATTAAGGTTAAACTGATCAGTATCAGTCAAGAGGTATAAACATCACAATTACATGACTTACTCACACTGAGTTGTATAGTTAGAAAATCTTTATGAAAGAAATACTAAAAATTTGGATCTTATAACAGATCAGTTTTGTGTGATTAATATCTATAATCACAGTGAGTCCTTAAAAAGGACATTTAAATTTTAAATCCCCAAAATCAAAAACCAGCAAAAGATAACAAATATCAATTAAAAAAAAAACAATAATAGTAAAAAGTGTTACTACAGCATCATCAGTACATGAAGTACGGAAAGAAACAATTAAAATTGCTGATGCAATCAAATTCAAGCCATACATTATGCATGATATGAAATTTTCGTTCTGCACATGAAACAATGTTACTACCCTTTCCCTAGGAAATGTCATCTTGCACACAAACACAAAGTAAAGCCTTCTGTACATACAGAAGAAAAAGTCCACAGAATTTTAAACAATTCAGTCCAGTCATGTCTGACCAATATGGTCTGCTTAGCTCGTCTGGTGTGGACTCCAGTCTGAGGGTTCTACCAAGGCCTCCAGAGGACGCTGTTGTCTTTTGTCTCCAGAGAGCATTGGATGATGCTGGTCTGGACTGTGGAGCTCAGAAGACAGAGGTCAACTTCTCTCTGCTTCTCATCAGAGGCAGTCTGCAGCTTGTTGGAGTGTGTCAGCAGGTTTCTCTGCTGCTGTAGCTGTGTCAGGAAGCAAACGGTCATCTCCAGGATGTCTGCCTTCTCCAGTTTGGAGTCTGGCTGCTGTTTGAGGAACTCTGGACTCAGGAGAAACTTGAGCTGCTCAATGCAGGTGTTGATTCGCTCTCTGCGTAACTTCTCCACCAGAGGCTTTCTGAGCTGCAGAAAGAAGAACAAAGTCATAAATAATGTTGTTCAGCAGTTGGTTTTTTTGTTAGAAAAGGAAAAGTAAGACTGTCTACTTAATAATAGGTTAAATCCAGGCAGTGTTCAATTTACCTTGTGGGTCAGAGTCAAATGATCTGTTGAATCCATTGGTGCAGCAATTGTAGGTGTCATGGTTGGATCTCTGTGTAGCACAAGTCTCTGTAGCGAGAATCTGATCTCTGCTGGCTTCATGGCTCCTACTTATACTCCCAAATTTCCATATCAATCTGTGGGTCTTACTCTGGTTGAGGTTTCCCACAGTCTGAACCAATGAGAGAGCTCTGTGAGACAATAAGGCATGTGGAGCAGCAACATGCTCTTGTATGCTTGTAGGATAATGGTTAGCTCTCAGGGGAACAGCTGGAGGACTGGGGGGAGACTGAGATGTGCCCGCAGATCTCTTTATGAAGCTGGGAAAGTGGTGACCCTGTAGAAGATCTGCTGCTAGATCCTGAGATCAATGATTCTGACTGAGCACACGCTCATTATCCCGGTGCACGTGTGTGGGAATAACAAAGCTGTAATGTATGAATTCCATATAAGCAAAAAAAAAAAAAAAAGTGACGTGGTGGAATTTTTCTACATTTGGTGCTTCTGTTGATTTTAATGGACAATTTAGTCATTTGTATTTTCTATCATATCGTACATTTTTGTTTATCTAGACATGTATGTGTAAAAAGACTGTAGTATAAGATCTTTGAATGTTGAAAATGACTCAATATAATACATTAAAACACTCAAAACAAACTCAGTCCATCCAGATGCTACTGTGTCTTGTGACACGTGCCTTGTAACCACTGTGAGTAGCAGGTCGATCTCAGTTTCCCACACTTACCCCCGTGCTGTGGCCAGTGAGCCACAAAGGGATTTTTTGTCACAGATGCTGGTTTTTGTGTTGTTATAGAGACAGTGAATTACATCACAAACCATCTGGTGGGAATGGATCCCATTGGTTGGCTCTGACTGATAATAAAATTTGAAAAGATTTTGTCAAAATAATTTTTACATGTTTAATCTTTGACACATTTTGTTCATATTTGTGACTGACAACTGACTGAGAGCTGGACTGAAATTTTGGGCTTGTGATGGTGGAAACCTTCCTGGGTGACAGACTTTTCATGAAGCGTGTCAAATTCACAAGCTGCTGGTGGAGTGATTGCCACTGAACTCTTTTCTCATGGTTTTTCCCACACTTCTTTCATTTGCCTAAAATAAGCATGCCCTGATTTACAAGTTAATTTTCATCTTGAAGATTATTTTCCCAAAGTTAATTTGTGAAAGTTAAAATTAAATGATTCTGATAAATTGGAAAGGGACTTAGAGTACTTTACATCAGGAATGGGGAGGCCAGATATTGCAGCATACGAAGAAGTATACAGAGGTTTAAAATCTGCAATAAGTGAATCCAGCTACAGTAGGTTAACTTCAGCTAATAATGGGTAATGTTTCAGTATTTCTTCATCATCTGTAATTTGTTGAGATGCTAAATCTTTTGTTAAACCTTATGCTGTATATATTAGGACTGCAGTGCAGTGTACTTCATATTAACAAGGTCCATGGTTTGAATCCAGCACGAGATCTCTATGTACAGAATTTTTATGAAGTTCCCTCTGTTGGGATGTTGTGGATGGATGCCATCACTACTCCTATTAACTAAAGATTTATCTTTATCCTCGAGCTTTATATTCTCCTTTGCAGACTGAGGAAACATCATTGTTTCGCAATAAAATTTCTAGCAAGCTATCTAATTAGACAACAATGTTTTAGAAATCCTTTATTGTCTTTTAAAGTGGAGATTTGGGAGTTTTAAATATTAGATTACGTTTTCTCTCACCATTGTGATCCAATTACCTCAAGGTTTTTTTACTCAAAAAAAAGTAGGTTGTTAATACAATCGACTATGTTAACAGATAATTTGCAGAATCTAAGAATTAGTCATAAGCATCTAATGTAAATCCATATCTATAGCATGTTTCTAGAAACGGGATATCCTGTTGAGCAACATTCCCTTCTGTCAGAGGCATGGGGGCAACCTGTTACATGTTTCCCGGATTTCTTTGCTTCAGGTGATTTTGGAAAATGCATCCCTGAGAAAGAAACGACTTCAGTTTGTTCAGTTTAACTGGGATCCACAAATACTTATGAAATCATCTCTGTGACAGGGAATCTTCTTCATATAGGCTTGAACTTAAAATAGGTTGAATGACGAATAGATTTTAGACAAAAATTTTTTTAACAGCAATTGAATGTGTGACACATTCTGCGGTTTGCACTGTCAATAACAAAATTACTCTTGCATAATTTTTCTTTATGAATTTCTTCAGAAGTGCACACAAGTCACTTTCAGATAACTAATGTTAGAATAGAGATTAACAATAAGAAAGTACGACATAAAAAATGGTTCTACTGTTTTATTTAAAAAAGAAACGGACAAAATCATGGCCAAAAAGACAACTACAACAAAAAATAAAGATTAGAAATATGGGGTCAGGCTTCCTTTTATCCTCTGTCACTTCGGGGCAAAGGTCTGGATCTATTGTTCCTCTGAGGCTCTGTGAGTGAGTTTCTTCTGGTTTCCCACAGTCCGTCCCTTCAGTGCTTTCACCACAAAAACAATAGAAGTGTGTCTTAGTCTGCATGTCATTAGATTTAATTTGTGACAGTTTCATGGAAGTAAAACTTTTACATTAAACAAACCAGAAACTCTTAATTTTATAATAAGAGCACTGTCTAAAAAGTGTCTGTGTATTATAGATTTTATTTTTGTTTTAAAACTCCAAATATCCAAAAAGTTCCCCTCATTAAAAAAAAAGCATTGAACATGTTGTTCTTTTGTTTGCTCTAACCTAAATATTTTTAGACTGCTGCATTTTTGTAATTGGATATGTAAATTAAACAAAGATCAATGATAAACACATCTTGAATTGACCTAAATTGGAAGTGAATGGACAGCATCCGTGTCATTACTTATGAAAACTACAACAAACAACAACATGGAAGTAAAGTTTTCAGTTGGCAGTGTTTGTTTATTTGGCAAGAGCCACATAAAACACAAATGCTTTAAACAGGAAGTGATGATACATCAAAACGACAACTTGTAGATTTTTACAAGACACACTGTACTCAGAGAGAGTGAAGGAACACCGTCTTTGTGAAAGACAAAATATTTACATCTTTTAAGAACACATTAATCAGTAAACTATTAATATTGACCTTCAAACAGATCACATTTATATTTCCCGAAAGAAAGAAAAACACCAATCACAATAGCTGACAGTGTGAAACATTTTCCAATAAAATGCTTAAATATTAATCTTAAAACAGATTGTTTTTCAGTAATCACAAAGTGATCAGTGTCAAAAGGTACAAATAAGATACTCTTTAACCCTCAGTGAATAGTAGGGGTTAAAATTGTTATATTAAGCCTTTTATAATTAAAAGGATAAACAAATGGATCTTGATAATAAATGGAGGTAAAGTCCATTATTACAATCAGTCCAGAAAAAGGACATTTAAATCTTAGATCACAATGGTCAAAAACAAACAAACAAATAATTTGGTTCATGCAACATGCATGACATGAGGTTTTCTTTCTTAACGTGAAAGAAAAAAGACAAAACTTATAGTACTATATACAACTATACTGCTATAACACGTATAGTTAACATTAATAATAATTGCTGATGCAATCAGATTTCATCATGCTACATGCATGACAAGATGTTTTCTTCCTTAACATGAAAGGATCTGTTGCTCTCATTTCCTCAGGAAATGTTGTCTAGCACAGACACAAGAACACAGAAAGTAAAGCCTTCTGAACATACAGAAGAAGAAAATCAAATAATTTGACCAATATGGTCTCTTTTTCCCTCTTGCTATAGACCCCAGCTTGTAGTGTCTACCATGGCCTCGAGAGGGAGCTGTTGATCGAACAATTGTTTTTGGTGGTGCTGGTCTGGACTGTGGAGCTCAGAGGAGAGAAGTCAACCTGTTTCAGCTTCTCATTAGAGGCAGTCTGCAGCTTGTGGGAGTGGGTCAGCAGGTTTCTCTGCTGCTGTAGCTGTGTCAGGAAGCAAACGGTCATCTCCAGGATGTCTGCCTTCTCCAGTTTGGAGTCTGGCTGCTGTTTGAGGAACTCTGGACTCAGGAGAAACTTGAGCTGCTCAATGCAGGTGTTGATTCGCTCTCTGCATAACTTCTCCACCAGAGGCTTCCTGAGCTGCAACAGACGAATAATGCAATTAATAATCTTGTCCGGGAGTTTTTGTATTAGCAAGAAAATATAATTGATCAAATTTTATAGAACACAAAATTCCACAAATTTTTGATTTACCTTGTGGGTCACAGTCAGATGCTCCTCAGAACTGTTAACTGCTGCAAGGACTTTAGGTGCCATGCCTGGATTACTATGCTGTGGAGATCTCTGTAGGGAGAATCTGATCTCTGCTGGTTTGATCCCTCCTATTTATACTCCAGCATCTCCATATGAATGTGTGGGTCTTAGTCTGGTTGAGGTTTCCCACAGTCTGAGCCAATCAGAGTGCTCTGCGAGACAATAAGGCATGTGGACCCAGCAGCATGCTGCCGTTAATGCCTGGGGGACAATAGTGAGGTCTCTGGGGAACAGGTGGAAGACTGTGGGTAAACGAAGTGAGTGTAACAGATCTCTGTGTGATTATGGGAAAGGGGTGACCCTGTAGGGAAAGGCGATCTGCTGCCTGATACTGGGATCAATGGTTTTGACTGAGCACTCCCTGATTATCCCATCACACATCAGGGAAAAACATTCATGTTACAATTACAAATAAAAATGAAATAATGGGATTAATGGTTTATTGTGCATGTGATTTTTTTTCATGAGATTTGTTTTAAGGGAAACTGTAAACATCAATTTTAATTTTAACTGATAATTTAATTAGACTTTAACATTTAGACAATTTTATAAAGCGTTACAAATTTTGTTTTATAATGTTTTGTTTGTTTTTTTTTTTTACAAATATATGAAAAAAGTTTGGTGTTGTACCCATTATTTAAATCAAAATGTCTATAGAAAATAATCATGTATTTGACCAGATGCAGTCATGTCTTTTGACACGTGCCGTATAGTCAGCATGAGTAGCAAGTTACTTTCAGTTTCCCACACCCGTGTTATTGTCAATGAACCACAAAAGAACTTCTGTTGCAGATGTTGCCTGTGGGTTGTTGTAGAAACGTGAGGTTACATCACCAACGACCTGGATGGAAAGAATCCCATTGGCTGTCTAGGGCAGTTGTTACAATTCAAATTTATAATAAAAAAATCATTCTTAAAGTAATCAAATTAGGTTACCACGAATTGGCAAGTATTATTTTCAGTTTGCAATCAGCTACGCATTTTAAAACTCTAATGCTAATCATGAATACTTATTATTACTAACCATCAACTACATCAAAATTTCACCTCTTAGGGTCCTGGGGGTGGGGGATGTGGGGGATGGTGGTGGCAGTTTCATGAAGTGTGTTCAGTGCTTCTGATGGATTAATTTACAACTGGTGGGGTGAATTTGTCTGACTCTTTTCTCCAGAGTATTCAATTAACCATAACTAAATAAATAGTTAAAAAAAAATACAACTCTTGTGCCCTGCTGCAGGTTGAAACTTTTCCCACAGAAAAATCTTTAAAAATGTTTAACTACTAATCAATATGTTAAAATAAAAATTGTCAAAAATGAGATAAATACTTTAAGCGAAAATATTAACAGTATTAGATGGCCTTAAACTTTTTCTTATTCAAAGTTTACATAAGCAGCAAGAAGGTCCAATTTTGCAATTTTGCTGTCACACATTGTGTATCTGAAGTCTTATTCATGACATAATGAAAATTCAATTCAATCTTTTAAATCTCGATTAAAAACTTATTTATTTAACCTTGCCTTTCCTGCCTCCTAGACCCAGCATTTTTAAGTGTACTGTAAATATCTTTTATTGCTTTTATTAATTTTTTTTTATGACTTAATCTTCAGCCTTTCGGCTTGTGCCTACTATGTAGCATTGCTTAGTTATGTCTCCCACCTGTCAGTATGTCTTATTTGTATTTATTTGTATTTTATTATTTTATTTACATTATTTATTATTGGTCTTAATTGGTTTCTGTGAAGCACTTTGGCATACCTTTGGTTTTTAAATGTGCTATATAAATAAAATTGTATTGTATTGTAATGACCATCAACTATCAGAATTTTAGTATTCAGGATTCCTGTGGATAGGAGAGATATTATAGAACTGCAATGACATAAAAAAAAACAATTACTGAAGTCATTTGCAGTTGGTTGAGGGATTTGTCTTCCGATATCTATCTATTGGGTATTTCCACAATTATTTAACTTATAGACATAAGCACAAGCTAATATGTAAGTTAAAAATCCACAGCCTGTCTGTTATTGTTACTGTCGTCGTCTACCGTGGCCTTTACAGGCCTCTGTTGAAGACATTCTTGTCTTTGGTGATGCTAGTTTGGACTCTGAACCTCACAGGAGCCATTTTTTCCAGTTTGGAGTCTGGATGCTCTTTAGGGAACTCTGGACCAAGTAGAGACTTAAGCTCCTCAGTGGAAGTGTTGATTCACTCTCTATGTAACTTCTCCATGAAAGGATTTCTGATCTGCATAAAAATGACCAAGATCTTTAAATAACCAGTTGGGGACTATCATTTCATCAAACAGAACAAATCATGTTCTGTTTGTTTTACTGAATCCTTAATTTACCTTGTGGCTAAGAAGGTAGCTTAGCATAGATCACTGCCACATGCCCAGGGGATAGTAGTTTAGTATCAGGGAAACAGCGGTAGGATTTTGATGTGTGCTGTGCAGTCAGTAGGATTTGCAACTAAACTTAGTTTTCCACACTGGCTCTAAGTGCTGCTGTTAAAGAGCCAGAAAGGTCTTCAGTGAAAGATGCCGGCTGTGTGTTATAGAACAGACCCTTGGAGGGAAAGGGTCTCATTGGGTCATCCTGACAGTTTTTAACAGACATACCATAAAAAGACGTGGACGTAACGTTTTCTTTTTTTAATCATGTTCATTCTTTTTCGCCTCAAAACAGGTTTCAATGCTGAACATTAATTACTGAAAGATTTATTTGGTGTGTGGCTCAGATCAGCGCAGACCTTTTAGATATTACATTCCAATTTCTGGAGTACTATATTCGGACACAGCTTCCACCTGGTTAGCCTGCATCTCTATTTATTATACAACATATCCAATTATCTTTGTCACTAATTTGCTTGCAGTTATTTTTATTCATTTAATCAAGCAAAAAAGGTTATTTTCTTTTTTTTAAACATTAGTTGCAAATTATTTAAATAATGTTCCCTTTTTTATGAAAGCAGGATAAAAAAAAATTATTACAGCTCTATTATGTAGAAAATAACAATCTTTTATTCTCTTATCTGTTAGCGCAATAATATGTATATAAAAACACTAGCCATGTTTTGCTAATTAATTTTCTCAACTAAATAGGGGGGGGGGGGGGGTGTTAAAAAAATTTTTTT
>VUQR01035610.1:0-37652 GCA_015108515.1 Hemichromis elongatus
AAAATGTTTTTCAAGTGTCTTTAGCTGGCTTTTTTTATACTTTATAACCAATTCGGCCCCTTTTGTCCTTTTAAAATATGTTTACAGAACTATTGTAATATTTATTGCAATTTCTGTTGCAGCAGTCAGCATACTCTTAAAAAAGACATAACTGGATAAATAAAGTGTATATGAAAGTCACTTGCAAAAACTGATTGCAGCTTCGATCTTGTTCCAGGAATGTTGTTTGCGGCTCAAGATGACTTGATATCATTCATGAGGGATACATTTGACATATGTTTCCCATTTATAGGCTGTTTTTGGCAGACGATCATTTTTTGGCACAACACCGGCACGCAGGATCACGCGCACCTCCGTCTCCAGCTTTGCAGGTTTCACTGGCACGCCAGCCTCCGGTCTTCCCGCGCCTGTCCAACCAGTAATCACACGGTTGCTGTAACAGTACATTCAATGGCTGCAGCTCTCCCGCTGCCAACCGTACGCATCACCACCAACAGCAACAACACGATAAGAGCACCTGTTTTAAGCTGGCGAGGTGTGATTGTAGATGGGGTGCAGGTGAGTCCATCTCACCTGCCGCAGCATCGCAGATCAGCAACAATAATAAAGTATTTTCTATTTAATTATAAACTTTGTCCTAATTGTGTCTTGGGTTTTAAGTATTTAATAATAAAAAAAGAAACATCATAAAAAACACCTATGGTCATGAAAATTAATTGAGATTTACCAATTCAATGACACATCCACCTTATTTATTGAAAAGTATTGGTATCGGTATCGATATTGGTGATACTGGCCCTTATTTACTTAGTATCGGATCGATACCAAAATATGCAGTATCGCACACCACTACAAAAAAGTGAAAATGTAAAGGAAAGAGACAATACAATTGGTACTGGGATGAGAGTAAATATTAGAATATTTGCCTTTAGATGGAATGAACTGCAGAAAGAGAAGGATTTTTAAAGCCACACTGAGGCTGACTGCTTTTGGCTCAGCAAGTACTTCAACCGTCTACGTTTAATGTTTTGATCTGTCTTGACTGTCTAAAGCCACAGCCATAATGCAACAGCTAGTTTTAATAATAGCCTTAGCATGCCATTATGAAATGGTTTTGTGATGAATAACACATTTCACCTGCTGATATGTAATTGTCATAAGAAAAAGTTATACTTAAAATTACACTTAAAATTAAGTGTTTGCCCTCCAGCAGTCACTGAATTCTGACTGCAATCTACTGACATCTACCTGCTGTTAGTGTCTAAACTCTTTTTGTTTGAACTCTTTGTCACTACCACTGAGACATGCACCTACATGCAAACGCTGATGTGCCTTTGCAGCAAGCCGACAGTAAAAAAGTCAGAAAAAAATGTACCGGTATATAAATTAAAACACCTAATCAATATGCAACACCACACATAAACTTTTGAGGAAAACAAATTGTGGGGGAGAGGTGCATATCTACAAATAAAAAAAAAAAAATACATTTGCAAGGAAAAAGCTCACACATTCACGAGAAGAGATAGGAATGGATAATTTCAGAGAAAAAATGAGTTAGCATTAGCAAAATATGCAAATTTGATGCCAGCTCCATAGTAACCGAAACCCAAACAGATCACACCAGCCTGATAGATCAAAACAGGCAGCTATGTACTATATCACATGCTCCTGTAGGTTTTTAGACTCCATTCCTGCTCAATTCATTATTTAGTCCTAAAAATAAATGCCAATAACTAAAATCGTGCATAAAAATCTATGAAAAAACATTTGAGATTAAACCCCATTTCAACCAAGTAGTTGTAGTTCTTAAATCTAGCTATGCTGATTGAGCCATGACATGTGGACACAGCTATACGGTTACTCACACCTGCTGTTATATGAACCATCTGCCTTTGCAGTTTTAGTCTGGCATGACATTCTGTATGTAGTCTGCTTTGGGAAACTGAAAATGGCAGACACAAGTGTAATAAACATTTTAACGTTCAGTGAAACAGCTGAATCTGTCTTTAATGTGTACATACAAGTGCGCTTAAATTAAATATGAAACTGAGGCAGGTTGCTGTGGCAGCTTAGCTACTCAGCTAGATGTGAGGGTGTCAGTTTGAACCAAGCTTCTGACCTGCGTTCCACCCCGACAATGTGTACAGTCTAATTAAGGAAATATTCTGGAAGATATTCCCCTCCTGACTGCATGCGCAGTATTATGTCACAGACAGTGATGTCCACAGTAAATTCAACCAATTATGGTACCTTGTGTCAGTGAATACATCCCAACAGCAGCCGTGATGTTTTGCCTGTGTGGTGTAATAGCTCCTACTGTTGCTAACGGAGATGAGAGTGCCAACAGGCATCAGCCTGCGGATGCTGATAACTATCAGTCTCTTATATTAACTGAATCAACACACAAACACAGCGACAGATGCATGTCTTTGATCCCACCACACTTTGATATACGTATTTCCACGCATTGGCATATAGCTATGCTAATTTGAAAATACCAGACTGATTTTAAGTCATTATCAGTTCCTCTGTGATATTTCACATAACAGTCCTTTACAGTCAGTACAGTTCAGTGCATTTTCTTTTTAGAGAGAGAGTAATATATCTAGTCTCCAAAGGTTGATTCTGTTCATCTGGATGTGGCGTTTTCAGTGGGAGAAACATTTCGTCACTCATCCAAGTGACTTCTTGAAAGTATATCTAGTCTAATTAATATTACGCCATGTCTAACAAATTACTCTGTTCAGTTCAATGCAAAGATTATTGCAACTGTTCAGTGCAGTTTGGGGTACTTTAATTCATTTACTTGAAATAGTTCAATATCTTGGGAATTGACAGACAGATTGGTGTAAATGGTAAATGGACTGGTTCTTATATAGCGCTTTTCTACTCTCACTAAGCACTCAAAGCGCTTTCTGTCTCATCAGCAGTGATGTTGATGCTGTATAGAACTGCTGTAGTAAAGACAGAGCTGACTATGAATTATAAAACCTGATGAGCTTCAAAGTGACTGGGCTTAGGTTTAGATAAGCTGAGGAGCTTGGTCATTTGGCAGAGCCACTACGTCTCCAAAATGGGAGTCAACAGAGGTGTTTCCTCTAAGGTGATGTGTTTCAGGCATGTCCTGATGGGAGGAAGTTCTGGGACAGATTTAAGACTCGTTGTCTTGTCTCATTTGGCAACACCTCAGTGTCCTCTTAGATGAACTGAAGGCGTTGGCCAGAGAGGTCTGGGTTTCCTCTTTACAGAGTTATGTAAATAGTCAGCCCTCTTATACTTGCCCTGAAGGGGAAACAGCTTAAAAAATGTGTGACAATGTTGGTTTCAAATTTGTCATGCTGCTCTTTGGAGATTTGTTTGCTTTTGGACTTGAAGTAGCCACTATAGTTACAGCCAATCAAATCATAGACCTTTTTAACTTGCGTAACTTGCTCTCACTGCTCAAAGGAAAGCAACTTTCAAGTCACGTTTGAGACAAACTGAGAAACGAGAAAGAATGAGTCTGTGTAGGGAGAAAAGTTAATGTGATGGTGTAATTCCCAAAGGAACTATATCGGGCATAAATGAAAAATTATGACCACAATACCTCTGTTGTTAAAAAGTGAGGTCACAGTAATGAAGGACACATTTGTTAATAGTAAGCCTAAGCCTCTCCAACACTCTGAGTATTATTTCTGGGGAAATTTCTAAGAAAAAAAAAAAGTATGGCACAAACAAAACCTCTAGGTGATGGAATTCTCACCAAACACTTAATTTAAGTTAATTTAGTCATAATGAGACATTTAATGCACTTTTTGAAACTCACTGTTACCACAGTTGTAGATTAGTAGAAATGCTTCACTTATCTTCATATTTCCTATTGTGGGTTCTCCATGGGAATTGAATAGAATGTGAATGGGCTCATGGAAATGTCCTTATGGCAGTTTTATGCAGGAATAAAAGAGTCATTCTCATTCTGCCCTGTCCGTATGGGATCTTTTATTGCTGAAGAAAAGTGAGAAATGTATGAATTTTTCATTTGCATGTACGCTGAAACACAATGTGTCGAATGCTGCTCAAAGTGATTGTGCAAAAGACTGGCTTGCTTGTAAAGTTCTGACGGCATTATTTTATCTGCTTTATTGTTCTTTCTCAAGGTTCGCTGTCTCTACCTCCCTCTCTGTGTATTCGTTTGCTGAGTTTTTGATGCTTTTATTCCATTTTTTTATTCACCAGGTGTTGAAACTTTAATATGAATAGAATGGCAATTTTTGAAGAAAACGCTCAGTCTCCATGGAAAACTTGCCATGGTAGTTAAAGGCCTGTAGAGAAACAAAGGGGTAGCCAAAGGACGTCAGATCAGACGACATGCCAGTCTCTGCTCTCAAGACAGCAAAGCAGCTGAACTAAGGGAGAAGGTGGAAGGGCAGTGTGCTGCATGTTACGTAGACAGATGGGTTATTTTAAGAGAACATAGATTTGTCAAACGTGCTGTCAACAAGTCATACGCTTTGACTGACAACATAACATTTTAATTGGGGCCCCTTTACTTTTAATTAAAAAAAATCAATATTTAGCAGGCTGCTCTAGTTACATCAGAGCTATTACACTTTAGGCTACTGACACTGCCAGGATACAGATGAGGCAATTAAAACTTTTATAGTTTAGTTTGTTTTAAAAAGAAAAAGTGGTTGATATAATTTTCTTAGATATATTACATAACTTCTTGTCTCCTGCTTTGTCTGTGTCACTCTCTCCCTTCCCCCTTACTCTCAGAAGATTTTTATCCTTCTTCAGCTTATTTTTTTTATATATTTACACACACGTCTTTGATGTATTTATTCATCTGCAAAGCTGTGGAATCTGTTTCCTCACTTGAACCAATTGTGTCCTTGTACATCACAAAGAAAGGACAGACAGAGCGACAGAGTGAGAAGGTAAAAGTTGTCAAGTAAATGGTGGAGCTGAACTTTTATAAGTGAGAGTTAAAATAAAAGGGAGTGATGATGGTAGAGGGTCTCAGTTCCTGCCCTGAGAAGTCACTCTTACAAATAGTAAGTTTTGTAACCTTGTTAACCAAAATATG
Source organism: Hemichromis elongatus (assembly GCA_015108515.1). NCBI lineage: Eukaryota > Metazoa > Chordata > Actinopteri > Cichliformes > Cichlidae > Hemichromis > Hemichromis elongatus. Next base: position 5,066 of record VUQR01035610.1, read on the forward strand.
TGAAAGTTTTATGTTTGTGCATCTGCAGATGACAATTTGTGTGTGTGTAAAAAAGTATTTACAGATGTTTTTTTAAGGTCTGCCTAAAGATACAAAGCAAAAACCTACGTGTAAAACTGCTCAGATTCCCTGGCTGTCTGTCGATTTCAACTTCAAAATAATTTTGACCCGATTTTTCTTCATTTCAGCTGATTGGTCAATGTCATGTCAATCACAAATTTAACAATCCAGTTAGAGAACAGATGGATTTGGCTGTTGGAGGAGTGCTTTATGGAGCTTCAGGACCTGGAAGAATAAATGCTTTTCTACATGCCAGCCCAGCATCTCGGGATTGCTGTGAATCGCCGTGCGCAGCTTAAAGGCCCTTTCACAGCGGACGCAGCATGTGCTGCTATTTCTAACTGCTAACTAAGAGCCAAGGATCCAGAATTTGTTGCACTGGCTGCTGAGCTCAGTGGGTTTTTGCGGCAGCACTACGTGTACTACATGTGGCTGTTTCTTGTTGTTTCTGTCTCTGACTTTATGGCGTCTACAAGAGTTTGTGTTGTTTTATCCAAAAATGTTCAATACAAAACACGTATCGACTTTATTAGTACAGATCAGAGTGTGCCATTTGTTTGGTTAACGTCCAATAGCACCATTACATATAATAAATTGACTTGTGATGCTGAGTATGATGGATGGCTCATTTTAAGTTTAAATCCTCTGCTATTTACTTGTCAGTCTGAAGATAAATAAACACAGAAGACTGCCTGCCTGAGGGTGAGAAGTAACCAAAAAACACACAACCAAAAATACCAAAATGGAAAATTGCTGGTGAAGTTGTACAACATCTGTGATTTGTAATGAAAGGTTGAAACTCAGAGGTAAGCACAGTACAGTACATGAGACCTATTTTGGGAAGTCCTAGAAGTTATTTTACTTCTCTAGCTTCCTCATGTGATGAAAAACAGGAAGAGGGGAAAAAGCCATTATAAATGGAAGGACTCTGAGATTCTGAGAAATTGGGATACAAATTCAAAGAATTCGAATAAATATTTCTTTATGAGTGTATTACAGTAGGTCAGTGATGATGAGTCCACTCCAGGGCTATTTATGGCCTGGAATACTGTCTTGCACTTGGCTGTAATTTCCAGTCAAAAAAGCACCAGAGATGTGATATTTAAGTGGACCTGGTGATATGAAGAAAAGAATGGGAAGCTTCCACCGAAAAAAAAACAAGATATCTGTGTTCTCTGCATTTTCTGCATTTATTCAACTGAACTAGCTCACACTCAGACTGTAAATTTCACCTATACAAAGTCTGAACACTCTTTGTGAAAATGAAATATCAAAGAGAAATGGGACATTTAACAACTAATCTGCTACTTCAGTCAGCGCAATTGGAGAACAGTGAAAATTTGTAAGAGCAACGCAGCCATTCACGTGGATACAGATACGTCAGATAGGGCAGCGACCACATGAGTGAAGGCAGATAATGGGCCAATTTTACATGTGTCAATATCAAACTGACTGGGATAAAAAGTGCAGGAGGTCTGTGTGAAAGCTAACCAGTAAAAATCATTTTAATGGAAGTTGATTTATCATAAATTTGATTCACACACTTACCTTTAAATGTGGATGAAGAGGCCAGCTCTCACCACTGTGATTGTTTCCATTTTGTGGTGAAGGCTGAGTAATAATCTTCCTTCTTGGTTGCGTTATACTGAGGTTAAAAAGGCCGAACAAACGGCACGACTGGCATCACTACACAAACTCATTTAAAAATCCTATGAGTCAAATTATTATTTTTAAATAAAACTATTTACAGTCGTTTCGATTTTTATTTCAGATTTCAAGTACTTGTGTTAATGTGATAGATTATACGTCTTCAAACACAATTGTCACATTTTATTTGTTTGGCTTTTGGATGTTGACTTAATAGTGTTTAATCAATTCTGAGACTTTTGGGTTGCAGCTCCATAAGTGACTGAGCTTTTAATTATGACGCATATAGCATGCAAAATGGGACTGATTTTAAATAGGGTAATAAACTGATTTATATCTGTGCACGACACAGTGAGGACAGAATAGATTTGAAATAAATTGGACCATATTAGCGTTTCTTTGCATCCCACAGCCTGATAAAGAGCAGAGAGCCTGCCGAAAGTGAAGGAACAGGGAGAAGACTGGATCCTTTGCTCTGCTCCATTACAATAATAATTAACAGCAGATAAGCAGTCTGATGGAACGTGCTCGGTCTGATTACACATGGTAATAGTCTCCACTCCTGTGGTGCTTTACTTGTTATTATTATTTTTTTTATTATTATCTGTCTCTAAAAAATGATAAAGAAAGCTAATTTATGCTTTTTAAGCAGTTATCTATGTCTGGGAACTTGATTTATCATTTAGGGAACTGCTATAAAAATGTAAAGGGGTTGCTTCCCACCCACAAAGCATTTGACTGTGCAGAACAGCAATGAATAGAAAGTGAGAACAGTGCTGTCTGGGTCTGTCTGAGCAATGTGGATAACAGCTAACAATGAACAAACAAAAGACTGAATATGTTTGACTTCAATGGTACACAACTGCATTACTGGAATGCCTTCGAAAGCCACAGAAACTGGATTTGACTACCTTGAATTTAAAAAAAAAATGCTATAGGGAGTTGCTATTTTATTGATCTGTAAAGCTTTGGATGCATATTAAAGCATAGCGTTGTGGACAAATACTTTCATTAGTTCTCTTCTTTTTTGTCCAGGCTTTCCAATATTTTTGAATATAGGGTTTTGTTTTGTTATTTTACATCCCTACTTTTACCTATGGTCAGTAGCTCTGGGTAGTGACTGAAAGAACACGATCACAGATACAAGCAGTGGAAATGAGCTTTCTCTGAAGGGTGGCTGGCCTCTCCCTTGCAGAGAGGGTGAGGAGTTCACTCATTTGAGAAGGGTTAGAGTAAGAGCCCTTACTCCTCCACATTGAAAGGAGACAGTTATTGTGGTTTGGGCCTCTGACAAAAATGCCTTTACGGTGAGGTGCTCCAGGCATGTCCACCTGGATGAGGCCCCGGGGCAGACCCAGGACATGCTGGAACGATTATATCTCTTGTCTAGCCTGGGAAAACCTCTAGCTTATCTGAAGGATAGGCTAGCTTGGCTAGGGAGCGGGAGATCTGGGCACCTCCGGTTAGGTTGTTTCCCCTTGCAACCTGGCCCCAGATAAGCGGTGAAAAAGGCATTGTGATGGGTTTTGGAACTCACTGATAACAGAAAGGACGCTGCATGCTCAATTGCCAATCACAAAGTAACCAAGGCAGATGTCCATCTGGAAACTGCTCTTGACATTTAACAACCATCATGAGACACCTCTGGGCTCGTATTTCTACATCTATGTTGGGGCATTATTTAAATCCATTTTATTTAGACCATTTACAGAGACATACAAACCACACAAATGGTTTTGGAATGTGGTTTGTATGTGTGGAGTGCCATTTCTCTCCCTCTTATCTCTGCCTAACCTGTAAGCACTCATGAAGCAATTTCCTTGTCATGCTCCATGTTTGAAGCTGGTTACTGCTAGTTGGTTGCTAGTAGAGGCTCAGGCTCTGGTTGCCTAGGTCACACTATTCACTATCAGATACAGTCAACTGTATCTTGAGTTTTCTTTCAGTCACTTGAGCTGTTCACCTGGAAATTGAGAAAAGTCTTATGTCCCACCCACTGGATAATTGCTTTCTCTGTGTTGTTTTTTCTGCTGTAGTCCCTGCAGTGGACTAGCGATCTGTCTAGGTTGTGAGGTAAATGTCACCTGGGACAGGCAGCAGCTCCCTTAAGCCTTTGAAGTGGGTAAGTGGTAAAGAAAGTTGAAGGAACATCATGTTCTGTGAAATAGTCTTGATACTATTGACTGAGACAGCAAACGTATCAGGTGTTTACTGTAGTCACAAGTGTAGTGAAAACTAGGGTCATGTTTCCAAAGACTTATATACACTTACAGTCACCCCCTGCTGGCCATTAGAAATAATATAATATTTTATTTTATACAGCTAATTCCAGTGAACTGCCAGGTTGATTCCAAACAGTTTTAACCTTGTAATAATTTTAAGCCAGAAAAGACATATAGGTACAAACAAAGTCAAAAACACTCTCAGATTCTTTTTTTATTTTAGCAATAATAATGCACAATATTGTCCCGAATACAAACACAAAGGGGTAAGACAATGGATTTTTTTTGGCATGGAATGAATGTCCATGCCTGTACACACAGCCTGCCCATCTAATCATGTTGTTTTGGAGCAAATATCATCTCACAGGTATTTTTCTCCCTCTCGATGTATTAAATGTGGTACTGTTCTGCTGCTGCCTCCTCTCAGGCAGTCACATTTCAGCAAAAGGATTCCAGCATTAACTAAGTGACACTTCTCTCTTCCACTGTGGGGGAAAAAAAGTATAATTTCCATGAGTAGGACAAAAAGTTTGCATAACTGTCAGAGGTGATCACAGTGTGTCAAACTTAAACAGGAGAAGGATACCAACTTGGCAAATGCAAGGAAACAGATTTGATTCACTGTGGGCAAAGTAGGAACAAGCTTTCCATCAAACTTTAGCTCTAAAGAATTAAACTGATCATGAAAATGTGTAAGAAAAGAATGATTAGCTATATGGAAAAATTTAAGTGTCATCACTTTTATAATGGATAGCTACAATGGGAAGTTTTACAATTGAGGTAACCCAATGCTAAATAGACGTGGGTAGAAGCTCTTGAATCATTCACAGTTATTTTTTAAATCTTTAAATCTTTTAAGTAATGTTATATCTGGATTACCTGATAACGTTGCATTCATTTACCCTAAATTGCTGCATGCATGTTTAGAGTTTGGCTGTGCCGTGAGCATTTTGGCGACCATCTGTGATGAGTAGGGGATCAACTACTGTCAAACAGAGGGACACATACACATACAATCACAAAGTGGACCCACCCTAAAGTGTCCTTCCTGACTCTGGAATAAACATGATGTTCATCTTGCAAAAAGTTTTTTTTTTATGTTAAAGACCCATTAACAACCAGCATTGACTATGGAAGTTCAGCACTGGCTTCACTTTTTAAATGCATTAGATATATCCATAGTTTATACAGTTTATAAGAATCACAGGTCAAACATTAATTAATCAGGAACAGTTTTATTTTTATCTAGTGGTGATAAATGTGAGATGTTTACGTCATAGTTCAAGTATTAGTACTTGAACTCAATCCAGAATAATAAAAAAAGTGTCACTGTATCTAAAATATTTTTTCTTTTCATTGTTTAACTTACATCAGTTGATGATTTTGTTTCATATGTCCTTCAGCTTATTTGAAAAAGCTTTGCAGATTTGTTTTTCTTTGTTCCTAATTAATATTAGTAACATTTGTTCAGAAAAAGCTCATTTTTGTTAGAAGAAGGAAATCAATGTGCTGCAGTTTGACCATTTTTCAACAGCATCTTTTTCAAAAAAAGCCAAAAGGACAGGAATGATCATATTTATTTAATTACACACTAGAGTTCATGAAGGTTCATACTTTATGCTTACAGTTCTGTAATGCTTTAGCCTCCATTTTTTCCCCATTTTATTGATGTCAGAATAAAACTTCATCTGCTAATGATAATAGCACAAAATATGCAATTTACTGCTTGCTATTGATTAAAATATTAAATGCCCATAATTAATGGAGCCATGAGTAACAATAAAACCAGGGGGATTCAATTTTGCAACTGAAACAATAACTCTCTCCTCCTAAACACGGCCCTGGTATTGTATAACATTATATTTATTAATATATTTATTAAAGTATGACTGTTTAGAAATCTGTAGAAAATGTGAAAATTTTCCCTGTTTAAAGTTATCAAAAAATCTTTTTTACAACTTTACTAGTAATCACACAAGTTACCATAACTCAGTATTGCCAATGTTCAACATAAGTACTAGAAAGGTTAAAAAAAACATGCTCCACAGATCGTATATTAAAGTAATCAGTGAAATCCAGTTGTGAAGCTTCGTGCTTGAATCATTTCACTGTTGTCCTTTTGGTATTTTGAAATTGATGCATGTTTTGTGTCTGACTCAGAAATTTTAGGACTCCACATACTCCGTCAGTCCAGCCCATCATCTGTCACATATTATCCACCCTTTTGACTCGTTCTCTCATTGACTTTTTTTAAAGAATAGAAGGAAAGGAAAAGGAAAAATATAAAGTGCATACAAGAACACAGCTGCTGGTGCTGGTGGTGAGTGCTGACACAGCTCATGTGAGTGGGCTAATTGTCTTGAGTGTGTGATTTTATTGTGTATATTTTGTCCTTAAACATTTTGCCATGGCACAAGAAAAAGCAGCTTCCCTGACAAGCACAGTGCTTCCTGCCAACAGTCATCACTGCTTGCTGTGTTACGTCTGCAGTGGATGACCTAATTATTTCATATTTGGTAGCTGGATGCAAAGAGGAAATGTTTGTGATTTTAGCCCAGAATCAGCACATAATCAGGTACATCCAGACTCTGAATAACAATCATGTGAACTGCATCTGTTTAAAAGAAGAAAAAAAACTTTCTGATTTAGATGTGCTGACGTCTTTCATGCATCAGTCACCATTGCACTCCATGTTGCATTCTTTGTTTACTGGTCTATGGTGTCAGAGTTGAGGCACCCTTGGAAAGTGAAGTCATGAAATAATAATGTGTTTTCCTGCAGAGATAACCTGTTGGTAGATTTAAAACCATATCTAGTGAAATTATAATCAGTTAATCATATCAACTGAACCTTTATTTAGAAAAATGCACAGCCAGTGGAGAACTCAATGAAAATATAGTTTGAATTACTGATGAGACATTTAGATTTTTGGTCGTTTTCTGCAGCGGCAATGTGGCTGACTCACAATTTTTTTATACACTACAATCATTCAAGGCCAAATGTGACATGGCACTCATTGCTTCTGACAGTGTACAGAACAAATACCTTCTTTCACATAATGGTATGATCCATTTTTAATGAACCCTGTATTTTACGTACTGTGTCATCTTTCTGGACATAATGCTGCTAGTCTGACAACTGAAGGATGCTGATAGGGAGCAGCCCAGTTCTTTAAAATTTTGGAAGTGCACCAATTATGATATCACAAATACACTACATGAACAAAACAAAAACTCTCAGTATTTGATTTCAGGTGTTTTCAGTCCCATTATCACAAGTCAGGGGTCTAGTTATGCAGTCTGCATTTACTTGGAAGAAGGAGTTGTTCTCATTGAATTTGAGATTGGTAATGTAATTCCTTCCCTCAGATAATCCACAATAAGCTGTAAAGTGGAAATGTTTAGGAACCACTGCAACTCAAGAGACTACATTGAGTTACAGGGCAGGGTTGTCAAGCGCTGAGGCACACAGTGCATTAATGTTACCAACACAATGCTGACTCAGTAAATAGAATTTGTCCAAGCATCATCTGGCATTAACATCCAACCCGGGCTGCTCCTGCGGGTGTAATGTCCAGGTGAGACCTTTGGTGGTTCAGACAATGCAGAGTAACCCGAGGTCAGTATGAGACTTCTTATTCACAGCTCTTTCTGATGCTGTATATTCATTTTCACAATTTCTTTTTATAGCAGATAATGTAGGTGGCATATTTTGGTTAATTGTGCGATTAGGTTTGATATCTGTGTAACCAACTGTATCAAATATTTTATTGTTAGATGTTGCCTAAAACAATATGTATATCTTCTCTTTGTTGTTAGGATTTTGGAGATGACATTGGATATTTTTGATAATAATATGATAATTTGTATAGTATTATTAACTGTTTGTCCTAAATAAGACACAGTCTGTGGTCACATGACCTATCACAGGTGATGGTGCTGTCTGATAAAGAGCAGGTGTGCTCTGAACATTATACACTAGATTATACACTGATTCTGGCCCTGCTCCTGCCAAACGTGGTGAATTTGTAACCATGTAGTAAGTGACCAAGTATTTTTACCCATATTGTATCCTGTAAACATGAAAAAAGAGAACTATTCTATTTGAAATTTTTTTTATTTATAAACAAATACATAAATACGGCTTTTAAATAAGTACACATGTTCATAAGGATTTATTTATATTTTGTTAATTGTTGGCCTCTAATAGACAAACTTTGCATTGATTCACTTTACAAAACAATTGTCACTTGTCTGGGTCCACGCTCTTTTTATGTTATTTGTTCCCTTTTACTGGTTTTTGTTTTTGTCTCCTTAGATAACACTGTATGTGGACAACACTCCATGTCTGATAAATCAGAACTTATAAAGGTATTTTGATCTTCATAAAAGTGGTAAAATGCCAAATCAGACTAAAAAAATGTCATAAAAGTGCCTTCAAGTACTACAACAAACTATTTCTTACACTCATTAAACGTATGTCTGTATGTTCAAATGTGTGAGATGACAAAGTGAAGGCAAAGTAAGAAGCCCATCGCACAAAAACACTTCATATACACATTCACTGTGAATTTATTCATCAGTGCATACATACAAAGAGTATCTTGCCAGCCATGTTTGCAGCCGGTCAAGACAAGTCATGTTTCAAAGATGTGATGTAACCAAGTGAAATCTTTTGTTGTCCAATCATCTTCAGCAAGGACCACCTCCAGCAAAAAAAAAAAAAAAAAAAGAAAGAAATCTGCTATATGAAGGCAGAGGCCCATCTACATCAATGAGATGAATGAAAGAGGACAACACAGAAAAGATTAGAGAAACGAAATGAGAGAAGAGATGAGAAGGAGACAAGAAAGGCCTGAAAAATGACAAATACAGTGAAAGCTGTAATGAAGGCAATGATGAAAGAAGAAGTAGACGGAGAGAGGGGAGGGGGAGATGTGTGTAGAAGAAGGAACTGAATAATGAGAAAGGAAGGGTAGGAGTGAGATGAATGGTGAGACTGGGGGTGGAACAAGGAGCAAGAATCACTTTGCTTAATGTTGCCTTCATAAAAAGTGGCAACATCCTTATTATTTTAAATGCATTGCAATATTGTAAATGACTGAAAAATAATCTAATAATATGATTATCCAGCTAGTCAACTGTAAATAAATATTGTGTACTTCCACCTTTCACAACAGTTTCAAAGTGAATGGAATGCTAGCTCTTGGTCTCTGATAGAAAGTCGACTGCAATTCTGCATATTCAGTTGACCAATAAGTGGAAAGGATGAGAGGAGAATGAAGGATAAAAACAAAAAGCAACATTTGTCTCTCAACATTTGATATCTGTAAGATTAGCTGTATTTATATTTGCTCTTTTGTGACCAAAGTGGTAACAAATCTAAAATATCTAGAAACTTCATATCTCTTTAGAGGGAAGCACAGTGGTGGGGTGGTTAACGCTGTTGCCTCAATAACTGGTTGTTGGTTTTTATTACAGCTCAGCTCAGCTCAGACAGTGCTAGTGTGAGTTTGCATGTTCTTCCTGTGTTTATGCTTGATCTTCCTGGGTAGTCGCAGATTCCTTCCACAGTCCAAAGACACGTTTGTCAGGATGACTTGTGATTCTGAACTGACGATGGGTGTGAATGTGAGTGTACCTCATTGTCTGTCTCTCTGTGTTAGCCCTGTCACAGCAACCTCTCCAGTGTGTACCCAACTCATGTCTAATTACAGCTTAGATAGGCTCCAGCCCAAGTGCATGCCTGAGTTAGTCAGAGGAGGATGGATGGATGTTCCTTTAGACAGGCTATATGATTACTTGTTTGTACTTTCACAGTGATTGACCATTTAAAAGACAAGTGGCTTGTGAATTTCTTACTTTCTTCCACAACAAAGAGCATCTCAAAAATGTTTGCATATGCTTTGGGTCTTTTGACTGTTGTTAAAACAGCACTAACAAATGCTGTAGCTAGATGTAAGTGCTACATACGTATTCAGTCATTTGATACACAACTCTCTATGTCACCAGCAAATAAAGTCTAAGCAGCATCCAGACAAGCTGTCTTCACCAGGCTGACTTACCTTTCCTGGATAAAAACTTTTTTTATGTTGGCTCCATATCAAGAAACTACTATTTACTTTTATTAAGTTTTTTTTTTTTATATATATAATTCCCTTCATAATATAATGTTGTTTTTTTTTCCCAAGAGGGAGTAATGTGCCCACTGTGAACATAAAGTTCAAAGTGTTCCTGTGAGCTGAGAAGAATTATTACAAATACCATAAGCAAAAAAAAAAATAGATATCTTTACAGCACTAGAACTGCATTGTTTCTCCATATATCTGTGAAGGTTATATTTTAGGATACCAGATGAAAAGAACAAACATTTCGGAGTCACTGTGGGTTGATGCATTTAATAAAACATAATTTCTGCCTGGGACATATCTAATGGGAAAAAAAGGAAAACAATATGTATACTGACTTTTACAACTGTCTTCATTTAGCTGTTAGCCCATTGGCTTTATATGAATATGATGATTTACTAGCGGAAGGACGTTAATAGAAGCTTCTGCTCATTGACTAACAAAGCTGATATCTAGCATGGGTCAGTAAGAATTAAAACTTTTAACATCCACCAAATATCCGATAACCCATTTAATATTTCAATTAGGGCTTGACAGGACTTGGTGTTCTTTTTAAATTCACACACTAAACAGCTACAAGATGATACCTTCCACGTAAGCCCCATTCATAAGCCTACTGTCATAAAACCAGCCCTACTTGAACATAACCCTACTCAACAGTTGGATCGTTGAGCTGACCAGAAATACATACCCACATCATGTCATTATTTTTGTATTTAGTTATATGAAATAATTATATGATAAAAGAAAATTATCTAATATGTTTACTTTATCCTTGAATGGTTAGGAATAGAAGTGGACCTTGGAGTATCTGTGCACTCCACAACAATTGCAAGCTATTCCTACTAAACAGTCAAATTCGCACATTTCCTGTCCCTAGATGGGTTGCCAATGAGGGTGTGGAATAAGTGCAATTTTTTGTTAAACGTGAAACTTACTTTACCTTATTGGGAAACAGTTTAGCTTTTTAGTCATAGACAACGTCATAGACTTTGTCGTAGTCATAGACAAAGTTTGTCTGTACCACTAAAAACTAACTGGATCAGTGGCCTGTGGTCCACGAACAAGCTCAGAGTACTTTCAATGAGACAGATTTATTTGTTATGGCACATTAACAAGACAGATTAAAATAAAGTCCATTGACTTTTGTGATTTCATGTTTGTCAGCTTTAAGGTTTTTTTGGTCGAGCTGAATTTGTCTGATGAATAAGCACTCTCTTGACAGTCAAAAAAAGGAATGAAAATTTATGATGAGATTGCCTTGCAGACAACCACTCTGAGCTAAATGTAACGTCAGAGCTAATTACCCTTGAGTTTGATCTTTGATAGCAACATTTGGAGTGACTCATCAGAATAAAAAAACTTTTTGTCCTCTAAGAGCATGGCTGTAATAACTGCCTAGCATTGATGGCATCCTTAATGCCCCTCTATTTACCTCTTCTGTGCATTTTTCCTCACAACTTATAGGTACCATTAAGACGCACACGCCCTTTTACTTGCTCGCAATCACACTCCTTCCTGCATTGCAGGAAGGGTATATGTGTCATTAAATTGTACGGGCCAGCGCCTTGATCCAAGGACAAGCCGGCTGGCCTTTTTTACAGCTCAATATGTACCGGTCGTTCAAGTGTGAGGGTGTATCATCACTGCTATCTTCACTATCAAATACAGTGATATAAACTAGGGCACATGGAGTGCAGGGTGCAGCCAAGGTTGTTATCATCCCACTTTGATGTACTGAGAGAAAATCGCTACATATTTGACATTTGAGCGGGGAAACTTATGAGAATATATAATAATATAAGGAATGATCAGCACCAATAAGAAAACAGAACGAGAAGAGAGAACGAGAAAACAAACAAGCAAAGAAAAAAATGCAATTATTTTATGTATTTTTTTAAAGAGAGACAAAAGAGGAATGGCTATTGGTCATCTATTTGGTTCCTAATAATCAATTATTTTTCTCTTTTTCTCTTGTTTTTATAGTTATGTTGTTTTTATTTTATATTCCCTTTCTTTACCTTTTGTTCTTGCCTCATTGCCTGTATTTGTGTGGGTTTATCTTTGGTCTTCCTTTTAGAAAACTTGCTGTTTTATTTTTCTATGTGTCTTCCTGTGTCTTCAGTGCCTCACTGTCTCCATGAGAGTAGAAGTCTGGATTTCGTGGATCCATCGTCCCCTTCCCCGTTAGACAGTCAAAAAGTTTATCTTTATAAATGTTTAAAACTGTTAATGTCATATCACATATTCATATCTCTTTGAAACTTCATGGTTACATCTCAATTATCTACCCATGATTCGGTTTATCTACATGTTACCGTAGCTACCACTAATGCGAACATGCTGTCTACAGGAATGACTGTATTACTGTAACAACTATTTAGATTACAGCTAATTTGCTTTCATGAATAAAATCTCTAACTTTCCTTTTATTGATGTTAAAGAGTTTATATTGGTTAAAATGTGAAAACATATTCTATAAAAGTAGCAGCCATGTTTGTCCCTTGTTCCAAAGTTCATTGGCAAATTAGGAGTGTTTTAGTTACTTTGCCACCATAATTGCCAACTGCACCGAGCTAACTGGGGGCCATCCATAGCAAATGGTATTCCCTCAGTCTTTGTCACATTGTCTTTCTCGCTACTGTTCCTTCATCTTCATTCTTCTGTCTCTGCTTGGATAGTTCCTGTTTTGTTTTTTTTTCATTAGTTGTTGAATTTTACTGTCTTGCAGGTGGGTGTGAAAAAAATCAACAAGGAACTTCAGTTAGACTTCCACTTTAACGGAACGTGCTATGCAGCAAGTCTGTGCTGGCTGTGAACATTTCTTAACAAACCATGGCAGTATTCTATCATCTGTGCCTTATCCACCAGATATTTGCCAAGCTCTGTCTGCCTTACTAATTAAGGTCCAGAACAATCCCTCCATAACAGCACAAGCTTTATAGATACAGCTGTTCACTGTTACATGCCTGTGCCTATGTGGCTGCTCACTCTACTTCTCTTTATTTTTCTACATAATTATGTTGGTCTGGGTTAATACAGATGAATTAAACCAAACTGTTGTCTGCAAACAAACAGCTGAGTCACTGGCATTCACATTTGTTTACAGAGTACAAATGTGCCCATTAATTGGCAATTAAATGTGTCTGTATGGCAGCTATAAAATCTCATTAGACCACTGATACCTCATTGATCTTTTATAGTTGTGCATTACTCATGAGTAGCATTTCATTGTCTGGATAATTTCCCTGTAGCCATAGTGTTACTAAATTTTGCAAAGGCATAACTTAAATTACCATGTACCACTGAGTTTCCCAGTTTACCACACTATGATTGTATTTGTTGTTTACTCCTAAAAAAAACTTACTAAAACAACATGAACAATAGCATTGAAAGGTTGTAGATCATTATGGAAGATTTTGCATTTGATTTTACATTTCTTCCTCTTTTTAAGTTTTTAATTCAATTCAATTTTATTTATATAGTGCGAAAGGTAAGGTAAGACACAGACCATGGAAAAATATAGACAAAAACCCTAACAGTGAGATGACCAAGGAGCAAGCACTTTAGTGACAGTGGGAAGGAAAAAAAATCCATTTAACAGGAAGAAAGCTACAGCAGAACAAGGCTCAGTTAGAGGCTATGTTGGGGTGAGGTATTTATTATCAAACATGCTACTTTTCCTTTGTCAGGGTGGGGTCCAGTACCTGTGTCCACCTTCAATGTAACAAAACGGGCCTAGACTTTACTCATCTGCGCTGTTGGGAATACCTCATTAATGTTGCATCGTAATGTTGCATGTTATGTTCTTTGTGTGTAGGTAGTTTTTCCTTTTTTTTTTCTTTTCACAGGGAGAATATGCGCGGCTGGAGTGGAATGGAATGAGCTCAAAATCGGACCAAGTGGAAAATAGGGAATGTTTAAATTGTGGCTCCTCCCCAACCTTTTAACCAACCATATTCATATTCTGTTTGTGTATGTTATGATAAACATTTTATTTACTAGAAAGTAGTACCCTTTGTCTGTCTGGGCAGCTCGACAGAGAGAGGTCCATAACACTGTCTAATTTGAAATTTCAACTGTTTAATACATTATGAAAACTTCTGCTTCGAGTTTGCTCATCTTCTCTCAGAAAACTAACCCGATAATGTTTCGTTAAAATGCACCCTTCTGTTTCTGTGAGTCCCTCATCAGTTTGTAGACGTTTCTTCCTTCTTTCGCTGTGTGATGCAGTGGTATGTCTCTGGTAGGATTCCCCCCTTAAACAGTGATTTGGACACAGTACTACCAACTTGCTGATTGGTCTTTATTTAGCAAATTCTGTATCAGCAGTTAAGTGGTACGTGTGCTGCTCAATCATTCTTTGAGTGCAAAGTCCAGACAAGTGTTTTAAAGTGCCCTGCTGTGTTCCCTTAGAAACCTTCCATTTGGCTAAGATTTGATGCTCATGAAGCCCTTCTTCACTCTCACAATGCTATGTAGTGCCTCACGTTACCAGGGGAACAGAGGTTCCAGACTGATTTTGTTGAAATTTACCTGAGTGTCACCTGAACATTGTTTCAGTGTAAGTCAAGGAAATGAGTACAAAAGATTGCCACGATTAGGTCTGGAATGTAGAAAAAAAAAACATACAAAAATATAAAATTGTTCTTGTAGCCAGATCTTCCTGTTTTGTAATGGCAAAGCTGTGACAATAACTAACAATTTAGCCTGATTTATTGTCCGGGTTTAAATAGACTGTTAAAGCAATTTTCCAATCAAAGTGCTCAAATCCCATTTTAACATGATGTTATTGCTAAGATGTAGTTTGTAATTGGTCACATACTACCTATACTCAGAGCTAGAATGGAGAACCCTGCGTTGACTTAGTCAGTTGAGAGGCTCCTCCTGGCTGCTTACCTGATTGCAGATGTCTGAGTAAGTAAAGGATGACAAACAAAAGAGTTCCTGGATATGTTAAAGTTGCCTGGTAGCGCAGACCTTTGGAGGTGTGCTGAGCATAAGTATATTTATCCATTAAGCTTAATCATTAATGAAACAAGTTTAACAAAAGACAGTCTGTAATGAAAAAGCATTTGCATACTTAGACACAGTTAGATGTGTCATTAGTTCCAGACATTGTGATGTAGCCAGTTGTGAAAAGATATGAATTCAAATGTTTCCACATGTGAAATCCCCCCACTGAGCTCAATCAAAACACGTTAGGCTTTGTCAGCCAGCGACCTGCTGAGCCACAAAATAAAAAAAAAAATAGCTGCCACTTTCAGTTAGTTACATAGAAGCAGCAGCAGTAAATGCTAGGAAGAGGATGTTATGCATCGGCTTCTGCCATATTTATCAGATACGTAATTCTATGAGCATTGCTGTTGGCTAACAAATAGAGTATTTTGCTGTTGTGATCAGTCTGACCAGATGACAGGATTTGTGATTATGTTATAGAAAAGCAGCACTTGTAAAATACCTTTAAAATTTGGATCAGTCAGGCTTTTTTGCATTAGCTGGTGCAACAAAACATAAAACCCCAGTCAGAGATAACCCAGGCTTTGATCCCCGAGCTCTGGAAAGTGGAACAAAATGGTAGATGTGTTTTTATTTCATTTTAAACTGAAAGTATTAATTTTTCTAGAGAAGGTAACCAGAAGGTCTAACCAGGTTGAGAGACCTTTGTGACACTGAAAACTCTGACTTTAATCTTCAAATAGCTTGCTAACCTATTAATGCCCATTAAAGTTGCTTTTATAGCATATAGAGACACACGTAGTTGTCTTGTTTATTTGTTTTTTTACTATGATATTTAATTTGAATTAGAAGATGGCGTAAGCTTGGGTTTCATGGAGTTATATATAGATATACAAGTTCAGTAGTCGATCTCATAAGTAACATATGACATTACTTCTTTTGTTAATAGACAGGAAAAGGTGATTTTAAAAAGTATGACCTAAAGGAAAGCTTTAAAAAAGACAACAAAAGAAACTTAAGCTGAACTCTGAAATATTAGGGAGCTCTCCATTATATAGTATATACTATATAATGGAGAGCTATTAGAGTATTATATAGTGAACTGCATGTAATTGTAGTTCACTAACTGTCCCATGTTGGCACTACGTACAACACAACCCAGTAACTTAACTTAAGTAATTAAAAGAAGAATAAGTGTATGTTTATTAAAGTCCACTTTCCATTGCCGTATTTATAAAGCAGCAGGAAAACACAGTTCTCTAGGGAGCAATGCAGAGATACAACTTTGTGGAGAAGCTTAAGTGAAATAAGCTCTGTTGGCAGACATGTTTGCTTTTCTAGAAGTCATTACTCCTCACAAAAAATTCTTTGTCATTCTTTTCATAGCCTCAGTTTGCCAATTTATGGTGTTCTATAGCTGCTATTATTCAGCTTCCTGTTTAAATATTCAATTATCATTAACCTCCATTTTCTGTGAGCCAAGAAAGAGGTCAACTGCTCTCTCACAGTTTTTCCAGTTAGAATAACAATGAAAACATCCAGCAGGTCATTATTATTCTCATAACTTCTTTGGTAGTGTCTTTTCTGTGTGGGGTTAAAACGGCAAGAAAGCTCAAATAGAGTCAAGTATTTAAATGAAGTTTAAATAGGAACACACTTCTACTCAATGGAACCCTTGTGTCAAATGGCATTTGCACCTTTATTTGACTCTACTCAGAACATTACCCCTTTTAGATCGGTCAGAGCGGGAACGTTCCGTTTTGCGTAACTATTTTTAAACGCCTGTAGAACCGCAGCCACATAAGCTAGCGCAATAATTTTGCATATGAAACCGGAGAGTTTGTACTTACATCTTATGCCATCAGCTTGTCCTAGGTCACTGTTTCCTTCCACATAAAGCTTTGCAAAAGTTGCGTTATAACCACTGGCAGCAACAAAAATATAATATTCCAGAAACACTTGCCTTTCTGTTTAGTTTCTGGGATGCTTAGAAATCGAATTGCACTGCTGGAAATTGTTTATTTTGATGCACATGCAGTTTTTCTTGCAAATTTGCTTTATAAAATTTATTTTCGTTTTCCTGCAGTATATTAAAAATGGTGTATCTCAAAAATAAAACTATGAAGACACTAAAATTAAATTTTCTGTGATTGGAAACTATTTTGTTCAACTTTTTTGTATTTAGAGTTTTAAGGGATAAACCACTTAAATTTCTCTTACTAGAAATATATTAAAAAAAAAAAAAAAAAGATTTTCAATTTTTTTGCAGTTTATTGCATTTTTTTGCTATTTATGTAGTTACTATGGATGGAATGCATACATATTATCAAAATGTGGGCTCCAAATGGTTGTATTGATGTATAACAACTTGAAATGCTCCCAAAAATGGCACTACAACATGCAAAAATATAAAGATAAGCTCTGGCAGACTTGATTCTATGGTAGGTCTTAAAGGGTTAATGAAGTCAAATCCAAAAGAGGCCTACAAGCTGCACTTGTAGAAAAAATACCATAGTAAACCATGCATCATTTTCTAAGATGCCAGAATGTTAGTTGACAGGTTATGTTAAATGACAGATCAAAATAAAAAAAATAAACTAAAAATGCAGTGCTAGTAGTACTATGTTAGTAGCTAGGAACAATTTTACTGGCTGACCTCCAGAACAGTGCAACAAAGCTATTTAAAGGGTATTCTTCGGCTCATCCCACTTGTCAAACTATCAATATCTGCATTTCATTTGGTGACACATTTGAATATGGGTTTCTCTTCAGATTTAGCTTTTCACTTCCACCAAATCATGAACTTCTCTGTGAATATTGTTATTAAATTCTCAGCAATGGTTCCCTTTGAAGGTGTTCTGGAGGTAGTTCTTTACCAGGAGCGACAAATATTTCAGTTTGTTGGCTTGTTGGAAGACAAAGCAAGCTAGACACATTTTTGCTAATGACAGCTTGTGGTTTTCTTTCCAAATCTTGATATATATTTCTTTCATCGTGATTCTGTCAACCTTGACAATGTTCCCCGTTACAGATGCACAGATGGACCCTCAAAGCTCCAGTCTGTGCTATATCCTTAGCATACTCAGTCTTCAGTCTACTTCAGAAGTGAAGTTTTTTTTACTGGTCTGCAACCTTGATGTCAATTCTTTGCAGGGTTCCAGTGATTGCCTTCTTTGAGACTACAATTCCCAACTTCTCTTATTAGTTGTCTGACCATGTACTAAGTCTTGTTGTCCTTGGGAAAATTATTCAATGACATGCTGCATCAATTTATAACATTCATGTAATGTGTTTTTCTTTTTTTGTTTGTTTTTTGTGGATTTTTCTCTTTCTCCCTTAAAAGATTAAAGTAGACTGAATTTCTTTATGAGTTAAGATACTTGCAAATTTGGCAAGGGATCAAATAACTTTCCCCCTCCCTCTTATAAAATATGACCCTTTCTCCAGGGGTTAAATCACAATAGTGTCAATACATTTTTAGGAGCTTTTTTGGAATTTTTCATTATCATTGCTTTGTTTTCACTAGCTATGATCAAAAATATATTTTTGCTTTAGGTTATGTGAGGATATGGGACTACTTGTTTATAAGAAATCATTGTGTTTTAGTGGTAATTGACTTTTTAAAACAAGCATGTTATCTTAGATATTTTGCTGAACATACAAGCTTAAGTGGCAGGAGTAATTATTATGTGAGCTAAGAAAAACCTGTATGTTCAGTTAGTAACAGCTTTACTACTGTAAGGCCCCAGAAGAACAACCTTGGAGCTCTATGAATAACAGACACTTTTAGAATTTTAAAATACAGTAAATCATTGTATCCTTATCAGAAGACCATTTTCAACAGCCCCTTTTAACAAGTGCTGCTCGTAGGCTCCTATGAGTCACATCACAGGCTTGGTACAAACTGCCAACTATATGGTCATTTAGGCTGGCAGGGAAGTTGAAATATTAATCAACATAGTTATAAGCAGGACTGCAGTACATTTGACTTTCAGTCTAATAGACTGAAAACTGTTGTGATCTGAATTCCTCTGGTGTGAGCTTGAATATTCAGCTTACTTGTTTTTTTTTTCTTTTTACTAAAACACAGTGTAATTAGGGCAAAGCAGAGGAGTTTCTTTCTTTCTTTCTCTAAATTGCTCTTGTGTTCTGTTTCCTTTTTTGCAAGCATGAAACCACGAACTAAATGACTTGTCTCTCTTCTCTGCTCCAGATGACTACTTAATAGGTTTGAATACATTATACATTTTTTTCTGAACATACACCCTCAGTGTTAACCTATACTTTTCTTTGCCTCTCAGCACATAATAAGAGCCAACACTTACAATGTTGTGAAAGTACTACTTGCCCCTTCTAGATTTCTTTTTTTGTGCAAATAAGTTTCACATCATCAAGTAAATTTTAATATTAGATAAAAAATAAAATAATTAAATACTAAATGTAGTTTTTTGTAATGATGATTTCATGTATTAAGGGAAAATTAAAAAAAAAAAACTATCCATGCCTACTGAGCCCTATCGGCCCCCAAACCTAATAGCTGGTTATGCAACCCTTGGCAGCAAAAAGTGCAATCAAGGTTTTGGCAGTCTTTGGTCTTTTACACCATTGTAGAGGAATTGTGGCCTACTTTACTCTGGAGAATTGTTTTAATTCAGCCACACTGGGAAGTTTTCAAGCATGAACAGCCTATTTAAGGCCAGACTTTGACTAGGCCACTCCAAAACCTTAATTTTGTGGGTTTTTGTAGGCATTCAGAGATGGGTTTGCTGATGGACAGCAGTCTGGTTTGCTTATGGCCAGAACTGCATTTTGTAGTGGAGTTATCTTTGTCTAATATTAAAATATGTTTGACAATCTAAATCATCTGTGTGACAAATATTAAATGAAATAATGATCAGAAAACTGTGGCAAATATTTTTTTTTCACATCAGTACAAGCTGAATGATGTTGCTACTGTATGTGAAGTTATACATGAAATGACAGTCAGTGACTGTCTGACATTGCTTTATCGTCTGCAAAATGAAATAACACATGTAAACATTGTTCTTAATGGCATTCACACACAACAGTAATGGATCAAGCTGAATCCCACAATCTTGAACTGTAAGGAGCTCTTGTATTCCCCTGTGGGATGGTGGCTGTCTCTGGCAGGCTAGAAGCCAGCACAACACAACCAGTAATTGAAAGCTGTTCCAATCCAGACTCAGTCAACCAAAGTCTGCTTTGTGTCTCCCCTGTGAGTCTGATTCTGGGTGTTTTTGATGCTCTACAGCAAGCCTCCTCCCGTATGAGAGCTCTGTGACTTTCCATTGCATCTATGTGTCCCATCTTTCCATGACATCTAACGAGTTTGTTTTGTTGTGGATTTCAGTGAGTTCAAACTGTCTTTCCCACGTCTCTTGTTGTTTCATATTTGCTGCTACTCCCTCCTCCCATGTCTTTTAGCAGCTAAATCTTTACTGAAGACCTGTATGCTAATTTGGTCTGAACAGCTTCAGAACAATTCGTCTGTTTGCTGGTGTTCAGGAAAATACCTTTAATAAACAAATGGCATTGCATCTCTGTCAATAACTGTCCTTTTCTAAATCCCTAGATTGAATCTACTAAGAAGTTTGTACTTTATCAGTGAGAACAACATGAAATAAACAAAACATTTCTACTTGGCAGAATATGTGACTCATGCAAACATAATGAGCTAGAAGAGTCTCAGACTTGTAAATGACATGAAAATGTTGTTTGTTTTTTTATTTGACTCCCTAACCAAATAGATTTTCAATTACCGTTGGAACGTTGTATGAAAAACAAAGTTTTGCTTAAAGTATTTCTTGTTTCACAAGTGACTGTTTACAATGTCAATTAACAGATGTTGACAGGGGGCAGTGTTTTATGTCCTATCATGACCAACTGTGACTGGAGTAATAACATCAATGTGTCAATCACATTTGCTTGGACTCTATCAAAAAACAAACAAACAAACAACAACAACAAAAAACAATAATGAAGATTGCCTCGACTATTAGCTGTTATTTTTTTACCGACTAATAATTTTAGTCAGTTTTTATCAACAACCTTCTTTCTCCTGACAAAAAACAGGTGATAACTAAATTAAAATGAATACACTGGGGTAGAACTATGATGAAATAGATGAAATGCTGTGGCCAGACAAGATTCAATCAGAACAAAATTAAGTTGTGTAAAAATGTGAGACAATTTTGAAAGTGATCCAATCAGTAGTGACTACAGTGTGCACTAGATGAGCACATTTGATCTGGCCCCAACAAAGAGAGTCTGAGGAGGGGGAGCTCCCATGCTTCCTGTTTCTCATAGAAATGTGACAAAATGCTTGGGAGGAAGACAAGACACTTTCACATTTGAATTCAAGGAAAATGAGACACTTTGTGAGTTTTGAAGCACCTCTCACTAAAATTTACTCTATATTCATCATTTTGGTGTGAGATGATCTCCAAAAGATAGTTTGATCCACACTGGAGGCGACTGAGACTCAGGGATGAATTGGTGGGCTGATATTTAGTTGGTTCCTGGTTTGGAATGGTCTTCCAGATCTTCTGGATCCTAGTGGTAAACAAAAGAAAGCTAACAAACCTAATCACACAGTCAGAAAGAGCAGCCATTGCCCTGTTTGAGGGGTGAGGGGAAAGTGAGAGACAGGACAAAAGTTTTAGGCTTAATCTTAAAAGTACAGAGAACGTCTCTGTTCCAAACCCAAACAAGGAGCTGGTGCCAAGATAGAGGAGCCCGTTAGCCGAAGGCTCTAATGCCACTTTTCTTTTATAAACGCTATGAACCACAAGTAAGCCAATAGTCTGAGAGCAAAGTGTTCTATTAGAATAATAAGATACTATGCCGTCTTTAAAATAAAGCCTGACTATTCAAGAATTTGTGTTTGAATTTGACTGGGAGCCAAAGAAGAGATGCAAATGTGGGATAAATATGGTCTCTCTTCGTATTCTCAGTTAAGATAAGATAAGATAAGATAACCTTTATTAGTCCCACACGTGGGAAATTTGTTTTGTCACAGCAGGAAGTGGACAGTACAGAGGTTATGAAGCAAAATTAGAATAAAATAGAATACAAATATACAATAAGATAAAAATAGAATCCAAGTGCTAGATTTTATTATAGTACACAGAGAGTAGTGGGACAGTGTAGAAGTCATTGAAGTAAAAGAGAAGATATAACATCAGGAGGAAAATTTAGTCCACTTGATATTATATTTTGCACTATCCCAATTTATATCATTGTATACTAGCATACTTATTGTATATATTGTATTTCTTATATTGTATGTATATTTTATTCCTCTGTTCCTCTGTCTCTCTTACTGCACTGAGCATGTGTATGACAAAAGTATTTCCCTCGGGATAAATAAAGTTCTTCTCATCTTATCTTAGTCACACGGGTTTAAATAACACTCTAAAAAATGTAGTTTAGATGTAGTAGAGTTTATAAGGCGAATTCGGGGTTTTTAAGAACTGGTGTTTTTATGAGAATATAGGTGTAAAAGGTCTTCCGATCCAGAAGGTGGCGGTAATGCGCCTGGAGTTGTTTGTCAACTGCCATTTAAAAAAAAAAAAAAAGAAAGACAGAAGAAGAAGAAGAAAAAGAAGGGATTCTGACGTAAAAACGTGTTTTCCCATGTGGAGTGACGTAGGACGTAGAGGTGGCGCGTGCTCCGTTAGGCTAATGCGTACAGGAAGCTTCGGCGTAGTTTAGAAGTTGGACCGTAAGCTGTGTTCGTGTTTGGATCTTCACTGCGGTAGCGCCATGAGTACTTTATGGATGGGAAACGTGAGTTACTTCTAACGTCTTGCTGCGGTAACTTGTTTGGTCTGACCGTGAGCGTTAGCTAGCTGCAAACACACCGCACACGCGAAATGGGTTTAACTTCACTTTATTTAATGTTGTCGCACAAAACTTTGTGCGGAGTTCTTGTAAGTCCCGTTACTCTGTGCATATTGTGGCAGTCAGGGGCCAAGAACTACCGTGGACAGACCACAGCACGCTTTCTCGTGTAGCATACATTTAGCATAATTCCGTGTTCCACCGCATAGCTGTGCATTAACCCAGGACACCGTGTTAGCCGGTCTTTACTTATCAGCCCACATCTACTGCAACAAACTCCTGCAACTTGATTATGTATCGCTGGCTAACACCAGTGTTGTACCAAAAAGCGATTTCCGGTCTTTGGTGTAAATATCTTGCTGGCAATATGTCAGAAATGTCTAATGAATGACACCAAGTCTCCTTAATCCTTAATCCAGCTAAAAAGTCTCGATGACAATAATTTTTTTCCCCCTGAGAGTGATCTAGCCAAGAGGGCAGCAACAAATATAACAGTTCTATAAAGTGGCTACAGAGGACAAGGCTGATAATGATAATGTGGGTACAAACTTTAACACTGTCACAAATCCTGCTCACTACAGTCTATTTTTTCATTTAAGCAACTTCAATACAGTTTTAGCGCCAATATAATTACAGAACCAAATCACAACAACAGTCACCTCACGCACTTTATACTGTAAGGTAGATCCCAGAATAATACATATAGAGAAAAACAACAACATTCAAATGACCCCTATGAACAAGCACTTTAGAGACAGTGGGAAGGAAAAACTCCCTTTTAACAGGAAGAAACCTCAGGCTCAGGGAGGGCGGGCCCTCTGCTGGGAGTGTTTGGGGTGAGAGAAGGAAGACAGGATAAAGACATGCTGTGGAAGAGAGACAGAGATTAATAACAGGTATGATTCAATGCAGAGAGGTCTGTTAACACAGTGAGTGAGAAAGGTGACTGGAAAGGAAAAACTCGATGCATCATGGGAATCCCCCGGCAGCCTACGTCTATTGCAGCATAACTAAGGGAGGATTCAGGGTCACCTGGTCCAGCTCTAACTATATGATTTGGCAAAAAGGAAAGTTTGAAGCCTAATCTTAAAAGTAGAGATAGTGTCTGTCTCCTGAATCCAAACTGGAAGCTGGTTCCATAGAAGAAGGAAATTAGTTTTGTGACATGGAGTGTTGTCCTGCCAGCCAGCGGTCATCAGGAGATGCCACAGTGCGGTTATAAAGAAATGGACACGGTCACCAGCAACACTCTGGCAGACTGTGGTGTTTAAACTCTGTGGCATGATCCATCCCAGCTTTCATGGTGTTTATGCTAAATTGTGACCCTACCACCCAAATGTTGCAGCAGAAATCGAGACGTGTCAGACCAGGGAGCATACTTCCAACTGTCAGGTTTAGGTGAGCATGTGCAAACTGTACTCTGTTTCCTCGTCTTAGCTGATAGGAGTGGCATCTGGTGTGCTCTTCTGCTGCTGCTGCAGCCCATCTGCTTCAACGTGTTGTGCAATGTGAGATGCTCTTCTGCTACCTTGGATGAAACGAGTAGTTATTTGAGCTGTCTGCCTATCTGGCATGTCTGAAGGCAAGCAGGTATCACCCAGAGACTGCTGCTCACTGTTGCCCATTCTTCATAAACTGTAGAGATGATTATGTGCGAAAACCTGCTTTGAGCAGCTGCAGCGTGATTGGCTGAGTAGGTATTTGAGGTAATACGCAGTTAAACGGGTTTACTGAATAAAATGACTGGTGAATGTATATATAAGGCAGACTTTGACTAGACCAGCATTACTTTAAACCCAGCTTTGTGACAGATTTATTAGAAAAAGGGTCATTTCACATTTTTAAGTCCATCTTCCCAGTCCTGCTGCAGACAAACACTGTACAGTTCTGCGAACCAAAGGAGATTATTTTCCTTCTCTTGTTAGAACCATTTAGCTGAATCTGACTCGTTCCTCAGTGTAATCACCACAGTGATCACAACGCTAACTTTTTTGCTGCTCTGCAGCTGGAGACCTACATGGATGAGAAGTTCATCACCAGAGCTTTTTCCACCATGGGCGAGCAGGTGGTTAACGTCAGGATCATACGCAACAAGATGACAGGGTAAGAGCCGAATTCACATGCAGTCTTCTTATTTGCAGTTATTCTATAATGACGTTAAATAGTGTGTCGTCCCCCAGGGGCGCTCTGGGTTACTGCTTTGTGGAGATGACAGACGAGGCCACCGCCGAGAGGTGTCTCCGTAAAATCAATGGGAAACCTTTACCGGGAGCCAACCCGGTATGGAGAACGACTGTTGCTAATAGCATCCGCCTCTTTTGTTTTTTCCTCGTCATATAACATTTGAGAGGTTCTGTTTATTTATTTATTGAATTTTATTTTCTCATAGCCCACAAGATTCAAGTTAAACCGAGCGACCTTTGGAAAACAGGAAAGTGGGTGAGTCCAAGTGGACAAGCAGAATGCTCCAAGATGACATGAAGCAGGAATCCTCTTAATGACAAGACCATCAGAGTGCTGCTCTAACTGTGCCTCTTCTTGTTGTAGGCAGATGTATTCTCTGTTTGTCGGAGACCTAACTCCAGATGTAGATGATGGGATGCTTTATGAGTTCTTCTACAATCGCTACCCTTCCTGTCGTGGTGGGAAGGTGGTGCTTGACAGCATGGGCAACTCCAAGTAAGTATGAACATGTCAGCACGCGACGTGGACACGTTTGGATCTACACACTGGCATTGCTGGACTCGAATCATCCCGTCATATTTTTCACCCTCACTACACGCAGGGTTCGTACGGGTGCTTGAAATCCTTGAAATCTTTTTCAAGGTTTGGAACGACCTGGAATTTCAGATGTGGTGCTTAAAAGTGCTTGAAACGATAACTTCATTTCATTCACCTAAAATAACAATCGGAGTGAATAGTTTTCGTGTCAGATAGAGAAATAAAAGGAGTTGCAAAGTGTAAAAGCACCGCTGTCTGTTTCAACGTGTGACCCCGCCCCTCCCCTAACAGTTGGGGTTGTGTGTGCTAACATACCTGGAGGTTGTTGCTTTAATGGGTGTTTGATGGAAAACGGCAGTGGCAGAGTTTGTGCTCTCTAGTCACATGATGGGTGAGCCCTAGTAAATAATTTGAGTATGTGCGCGTTAAACATGCTAAGTTTTAAAACGATTATTATTATTTTGCTAGCTAGCCGACTCGGGGGATTAATGATGGAAATGCACAGAGTGTGATGCAATACGGCAGTGCTAGTATAGCAGTTAGTTAAGATGTTTTATGGAGCATGCTGTGAACTTGGCTAATATTACGTAGCAGTAACAGTAGCAGTAATGTGAGTTACTTCCCTCTAGTGAAAGCTTTAAACGTTAGCTCGATACATAACTAGGCAAGTAAAGGCTTTCTGATCGAAGGCTAAAAAACGAAGCTGTCAAGTGTGAATAGAATAGTTTTTATATTTTTTTGTATTACTGCAGCTTTTTCAAGTTACTATTACTTGGTGCCTTTGGCAACACCGTAGGTGGAAATAATGGCAGTGTCTGTTATCCATATGGGCACAATGAATAGACGCTTTCATTCAAAATCTGTTTATCGTGAGCGCCTACACATTAAACAGCTTAAACGTTGTAAATGGCTTCAAGCTGACATTGAGGCCTGTGGGGCGCTATCAGCCGCTGAGACGGTGGACACCAGCTGGTGATTAGCTGACCACTCACCCCTTCTCTTCACTGAGTGTCCAGATAATACGGATAATATGATATGATTCCAAACTCCATCATCAGCCTGCGGCCTCGGGTAACCTGGCGCCACGAGCACTCATGGACAACCATTTGTTTGAACATGGTGTTCGTTAGGGACAAACTGACAAAAGGATCCAGTAACAGAACAGCGTGCGAGTTCAGGTCACATGAGCGTTGAAGTCTCCCAGTAGGATGATATGGCTGGATACTCTGAACGGTCCTTTGGCACATGCAGATGACAGTCAGGACCTGTTCCCCGACTGGTAGGCACAGGGAACCAACCCTCTCATCCACTCCAGACTGGGACTAGTCCAGCCCCTATTAAGGAGACTGGTTGAAGAGTAGGGCCCTGGTAACCCTATCCAGGACGGGGTGGACTGTTCCCTTGATGTTGTAGTCATAGGGGTCTTTTGAATCGCTCTTTCTCTGGTCCCTCAGCCAGGACCAATCTGCCACTAGAAACCCTTCAGGGGCCAAAAAGCTCCCTGACAACAAAGCCCTGGGATCCCTGGGACAAACCATAAGGTAGCGATTGGCCGAGGGGTACTACACACGCATTTAATATCTTAAAAGGGACGGTTATGGACTCACTGTTGATGAACTTTGAACCAACGAATTTGACAAGCAGTGTAGGAGCCCATGTTACAGACACTGCTTATCGCCATAGCTGTCATATACGTTCTACTACATGTGCTGCAGTATTTTGTGTACCACAAGCTTTTTACACACTGGCCGTGCTGCCTGTGAATATAACTGACAGCCAAAAGCAACTAATGTCTAATTAAGTGTTGACAGCCAATGTTGGTCTGTATCTCTGCCTATCCAGACTCAAACCCAATCCCCGACTATCCAAACTAAACAGCATCTAGAGTGTTGTCTTCCTCTCTATTTTGGAAGGCCTAAAATGTGATGTGGTGTAAATGTAAGGGAGGTTTTCCGAGCAGCTGCTCCCTCGTGTTAAACATCGGCGTGTTTCTCTGCAGGGGCTGTGGCTTTGTTCAGTTCCCCGATGAGCGGCTGCAGAAGCGGGCGTTAGAGGAGTGTCAGGGTGCTGTGGGGCTGGGTGGCAAGCCTCTGCGATTGAGCCTGGCTGCTAACAAGTGAGTTCTTCTCAAGATGTTATCATTAGTCAGCACTTTGGTGCATTTGTGCCTTTAGTGCAGCCGTGAGGACCGCTTCAGTTCAGGAGTGTTTCTGTGCCTTCCTCTCTAAGCTTAAAGAACAAGCAGCAGCAGTCAGAGCACAAATCGTGGCAGTCCTCCCCTGGATACAGACACAACTATGACCAGTACTCCCAGTACCAGCAGCAGAACTATCCTGGCTTTTATTCTTCCTGGGGCTATGACCAGACTGGAGGAATGTATGGATACAACTATCCGCAGTATGATTACTCGCAGTATTCTGCTGTGCAGGTAACTGTTGTCTCTGTTAAACAAGCACATGTCGGTTATTAGTAAACAGATGGTTATTATTTTAACTCCTTTTCTTTCTTTTTTTTTTTAGGAGAGTGAAACTGTTCAGGAGGACGAAGGACTGGAAGGTTAGCGTTTAGCCCGAGGTGGCAGCTAACTGTTGTCGTTTTTGTCATTTTCACATGCCAGACCTCGCAAATAAGAAAAAGATGAGCAGTAGTTCCCAAAAAGGTTGATTCAGTTCATCTGGATGTTTTCAGTGACAGAAACGTTTCATCATCATCATCAGGTGACTTCTTCAGTGTCAGCTGACTGCAGGTTTCCAGCCTTATAAATAGGACATTTACACAGTGACTGAAACTATCAGCACTGAATGAACAATGGGCTGGGAGTCAGTTTATGGTCATTAATATGTAAACTGTCATGACCACTGATCAACAACCATGAGTAGCATTCACAGAGAGGTGGGGAATGGCTCCAATCACAGCACTGTAACATGGTGACAGACGTACCCTTAGGCCCCTCCTCCATTCACAGATGCTCTTTCCCTTTTCATGTACATGGCCTCCTTGACTCAGACCAGCGTTGCTCCCTGTCCAGGATGTGTAGTGATGTTCACTGGATCACCTGGGATCACCACGTTTACTCGTACTTACTCGCGCGTGCTCACGTACTAGCCTTAAGCAGTCCTTGCCAAAGTGCATTAAAATTTCTCGACGCATGCTAAGGTCGGTTCTGTTGATCTGGACGCAGCTCGTTCAGTCGGAGAAACGTTTCGTGTACTAAAAATGTCAGCGATCTCAAACTAAAGGTCAGAGGTCAAATTTTCTAAAACTCTTGTGAATGCGATCACTCAGGAAGGATGTCTCCTAGGATTTTCGCCTAGTAGATACATCTACTCTTGAACGAGTGACCTTCAGCTCAAGGTCAGAGGTCACAGTCTTGTGAATGTGATAACTGGAGAACAAGGTGACGCAGGATTTTGACATTGACATCATAGGTGTGTCCACTAGGAGGCCGAGCAGTATTTTTACTTCTTCTGTAGGAACCTTGGTGTTGGGTTAACCTGCTGTACAAATAAAGCTGGTGTGGTGTTGTGATCTTCAGAGGTCATCCTGCTGCCACGTGATTTGGCAAAACAAGCATTTGCAATATTGAGTGGCGGTGTGCCTAATAAAGTGGCTTGTGTGTAATTTTAGTCCACATGTGTGCACCTTCTAACTGGACGTTTGTGCGTCGTAGATCCAAGTGTGGAGGTGGACGTGGTGGAGGCCAACAGGAAGTTCATGGAGCACAGTGAGGAGCTGTACGATGCACTGATAGAGTGTCACTGGCAGTCCACAGAGCTATCGGCACAACAAGACTACGAGACCTCCAGCCTGCCGGAGCCCATTTACTGCTGAGCCTGGGCTCCATTTGGCCTTTCTGCAGTTTTCTTCCAGTTGATACAGATTGTGTGTGTTTTTTTAAGATAATAAAAATAAGTTAATGGTTCTTATTTGTGTTTAATCCTGGTTTAAATTAAACACAAGCGTTGGTGCACAGCCTTATCAGTCACTTTCATACCTGACTGTGGTTTAGATTGTTTGGTTCAGACTTTATAGAATCATGTGTGCGCTGGTGTGATTAATACTTCTGTCCTAGCGGATTAAATGTCATTTAGACTCCTGCAGAATCAAAGTTGAGTCAACTCCTGAGCTGGTGGATGATGATGTGAGACACTGACAGCTTTAATATAATTTCTGCAGTCCTCTTAATAAACACGCTGTCATGTTGGTTGTGCCGTATGTGTGCCCGTCGCCATGATGAATCATGGCTGCATGAGAGCCCTTTCCCTGTTTAGGGCAGATTTATTAGGTCACTGACCGAGAAAACATATTTTAGAAAGCTCCAAAATGCATTAAAAAATAAAAACTGGCACACTGGACTTCTCTGAGGATTCTGACATTAATTAAGCATAACATCCAACCGCTTGGAACTATGCAGAGAAATGCAATAACTGATTTGGCAATAAAAAGTTTTACTTCTTTTTATTGATATCTGCCAATATTTGCCTCCTTCCATTCAAAAGAGAAAAAAAAAGCCGTTTTATTCTTCTTCATGCTCGTGTGTAAGAAAAACACAACCACAAAAACCAAAGGTATCAACACTCACCACTGCTGGACTGTTGACCAAAAACTGTATGGGCACAGTGTAATATCACCTCCTATCCACTAGGGGGAACCATCTACAAGTCGTTTGGTCATGAATGTTGAAACGTTCAGAGCTTTAACTTCATTATGAATTTTATTTATATTTTCTCTAACGGTTTACAATACAACTGTACTTATATAAATATATATATATATAAATATATATATATTTATATATATTTATATAAATATATATTTATATATATGTTGCTTCCCCTGAGCAGTCGGGGCATGGACACCACTCGAGTCCATGCCCCGATGATAACGTGTGTCCCATAGCGTCTGCACCAAGGTGTTAGCAACAGCAAACTCTTTACATCCTGTAAGCTGTGAAGAACAGACTGTCCCACACGTCCCACAGATGCTTTATTGAACTGAGATCTGTGAAGGCCACGTCAACCCTTCAAACGCACCGTTGTGCTCCTCCAACCATTCCTAAACCACCTTTGTTCTGTGGCAGGGCGCATTATCCTTTATTTATTGATGCCAGCTCTGACTAAAGATCATTCAGGGAGTAATGATGAGAAGCTGAAGCTGTCGGCTGTGGCTCAGAGGCAAAGCGGGTTTCATCCTCCAGCCTGCATATCAGTGTATCCTCTTTTTTCTTCTTCTTTTAAAAAAAAAACCTTTCCTGTCTGGCAGCTTTGCAGTCAGAATTGTGATCTGAATGTATAGTGGTGCATCTTTTATCTGGCCCTTTATTCTTTTTGTGTAACTTCAGATATTACAACAGTATGATGAAGGCAAGATATGCAAGATACCAAAAAGGGAGGTGCAGTGGGAGGATACAAATAGGAATGCACAATGTTACTAGCTGCACCTGTCAGAACCAAACCAACGTACAGCACATGAAACACGCACAGATACATAAACCAAACATCTTCCTGTGATGTGGTTGTGTGAGTGAACGTGAGAACGCCCGTATCTTTGTCACCAGTGTGCTTCATAATGTGGGAAGCTGCAGCCATGCCTCCCAGAAGCCTGGGCGCAGACACACATGGAACCAGAACAACTGCGCCATCCTCATCTCCCAAGAGCACTGAAGACCTGAGACCACGCATCTGGGCAACATCCGCGCGTCCACCCCAGCAGGACAAGTAGGGAGGCCCCAGCTGAGGGGCCCGCTGCCAAAGGGCGGAGGTTCCAGAGGAAACAGGCAGTCGACCCCACGTATCAGTGTATCTTTGGGCAAGATACTGCCCCCATCCCTCAACTAGAGTGTGTGTGACAGGGAGAAAGGGGACACAAGGCACAGAATCAAACACTCTGTGAATGTGGGTGGATGTAAAGTGTTCCGCTAGAGTAGACAAAGCACTTTATAACTACATTTACCACAAGTCATAGCTGAATTATGGATGAATCTGCTCATTATTTCCTTCATTGATCAAATGACAAGTTTTTTTTTCCATTCATTACAAATCGATCAATCGACCTTACAAACAGGACATTTGCACAATGACTGAAATTATTATGCAAATATCCTGTTTATAATGTTGGTGAAACCTGCAGCCAGCTGAGAGTGTAGAAGTCACCTGGATGATGACGAAATGTTCCTCCCACTGAAAACGCCACGTCCAGATGAACCTGGATGACTGAGCATGCATCAAGTCTGCTTATTTATGTATATATTCAGTCAGTGACACCAATAAACTATACCTACATGACCTCGTAGAGCTGAACTTCTGTCTAGCAACAGCTGAAGAAAGCTGTGAAGCTACAATGTTCCCATTTTGAGCAGAGATGTTCATGGCATAGATAGGTACCTGATTTTTGCACGTCACCTTTTTCCCCATTTTTAAAAGCCTACACTGACAAAGGCAGGCTCACACTTGCTTATAAATGTTGACTGATTTGAATAAACTTTGGCACAGTGAAAATTCCATTCAGTTTTATTTATATAGCACCAGATCACAACAACAGTCGCCTCAAGGCGCTTTAAACACAGCAACCCTTGTAAGATGGGACTGTAAGGCAACCAAGGAAAAGTTGTGAACCATTTTTGTTGAAAAAACAACACACATTTAGCTTCTGCACTACTATAAATGTCATGACCCTGGGCCTGGGACCCAGAGTCTTCTGTCCTGTATGGCTATCTTTGATTTCTTGATGTATCTTTGTTATTCTTATGTTTTGGTCCTGTGTGTCCCGTCTAGTGTAGTCAGGTCTCTGTGTGTGGACGTTTCCTGTTTTATTCTGAAGGTCTTTGTCTCATGTGAATGTGTTCACTTTGTGTTTCCCCTGTCTCGTCAGCTCTGATTTCTCCCAGGTGTGTTCCCCTCCTGTCTCCCATCCCTTGATTGCTGCTGTGTGTATTTAAGCCCTGTGTGTTCTCCTGCCTGTTGCTGGTTTATCTGCGTTATCTTCCTAT
>VUQR01035611.1:13037-24838 GCA_015108515.1 Hemichromis elongatus
ACCCCCCCCCCACCCAAGGAAAATACACCACTCTCAAGGCGCTGCAGCTGCGGCGCTACTCCGGGCCGAGAAACTCCTTTCTCTATCCGGACTGGGTGATGGTACCGCTCTTGAGCTCAGGGAGAGCATGCTGTCTTTGCTACGAACGGATAACGGCGGATTCCTCTTCACTCACGTCTTCTTCCAACAGTTACCGGTGCCAGCTGGCCTCACCAACTCCCTGCTGATAGCTGCAAAGAAGAAGCGGTAGAAGAAGCGCTACTAGGAGCGTCAGCATCCAGGCAATTCCCGACTCGCCGACGGCATTTCCCACGTTCCCACCAATTCTTCTGGGGGCCTCCGACTATTTGACATTTTCTAGTTGACTCCAGCTCCCAGAAGTGCCTCTGGAACTCTCGTGTCATTTTTGCAAACCTCCACAATGGTATATTATTTAATCTTAAAAAAAAATTAAGATTTCCTGCGTACCACCAGAGAGAGCCCAAGTACCACTAGTGGTACGCGTACCACAATTTGAGAACCCCTTTTTTAAACATCAATCTACCAGCTTAATGTCACTTATTTCAAACCTCACTACATATAGAACTTCCTATTTACTCTAAAGACACACTCACCACTTACCACACCCTCTGTAATCCCCTTGGATACTGGGCTGTTAAAATGATACCACACAAAATCTGAGGCAGGTCACTTAACCACTTAACATGTGCCTAACCTCAATGCCTTTCTTCCCTATGCTGCTAAGTTGCATCACTAGCTAACGTTCAGAACAAACAGCTGACTACCAGCAAAATACAAACTTCATTTAAGCAAATAAACACTAGTAAGTTTGCGAAAATACTGATCATTACGATTGACTCGCATAGGCAAACTAATTACTTTAATTTTAGGTTGGTTACAGTCACTTTATGGCACATTACTGTTTTGATCAATGCCAGGGACATTAGCTAATGCTTGTGAGGAAGCTAGTGAGCATGAGAAGGATATAAGAAAAAATTTTCAAGGTATTTTTCAATCTAAGTGTTCTTATTTCAGTATAATATAAATAACTTTGATATGCACAAAGATCCAAGGTGTAAGCTAGCTGTGTCTAGTTACCACTGATTGCTTTACAGAGTAGATAAGATATTAAAATACAGTATTATAATGAAAAGTACAACATTAAAAAATACAGCTCATAACAGTCCAGTAATTTAAAAAGTATCAGCCAAAGATGTAAAAAACATTATAAGATACTTTTCTTGTGAACTACATGGTTTATAACAACACCTCACATTTAAAGACATGAGTGGAAAATAGCCTTAACCGTCCAATATGGAAACCTCATTTACTGGCGCTGCCCTCTTTATTATGAATCTCGACCTGTATATATCACCTCTTTTTGACAGGTGATACCTGACATGCATAAAACCCATAGCATTCTTCCCACTGTATCTTTACTGCTCACCACCCAGGCAGAACATAAAGCAACACTAGAACTTTTGAATGAGTATTTTTTACTTCCCTTTGCCCCAAGGGATTTTTTTAACACATTGCAGAAGACCACGCCATGAAACTCACTAAGCTTTTTCAAGAGTTTATCTTTGTGAAATAAATTCTATAAAGCAGAAAACCACTGCTGGGCTATTGAGCCGCCTTGCAGTTACAGAGGGTAAAGGAAAAATGGTCACTCTGGTAATTGTGTGTTTTTTAGTATAATTTTGTATGGAGCTACACTGTAAACAGGACTGAACACTAAGTAGCAGTGTGAAAGCTATGTTGCTATTGTGCCGTATTTGAAAGTCTCATTCAAAGTGCGCTTAAATCATAGTTTTGATGGTGGCGGTGTTTTATGGGAGATTTGTGAAAAGGGAAAAAAAAAGAAGTTGTGTTTGTCTTTGCAGTTCTGCTGCATCCCTGATAAGTGTTCTTGTGTTTTTGCTCTAGCCACAGGCTTTTTATAGTGACCGCAGTGCAGCGTATTGTTTTATTTTCCTTTGGTTGCAGAATGTGTTTGCCCATTGTCATTTCAGTTAATTAATCCCTTTGACATAAAAAATGAAATGAGAACTGAGAAATTACAGGCAAGCGCAGTCAGCCTGAGTTAAACAGCTCTCCCTCTGATTTATGACTATTTACATTATTAAAAACTCCATACATATTAAATATGAAATGAAAACTTTTCTTGACAAGATTTGCTGCTCAATGCATTAATAAATTTGTCACTACTGACCATTAAAGTTTGTAAACAGCAGATATATTTCCCCCCTGCTCTGCATGGCAACTCTAGGGTTTGACTCCCACTGTTTCTAAATGGTGGTGTTATTGAACAGTGAGCGGGAGCAGCGGGAGGTTTACAGAGTGTGTAAAGCATTAGGAGGCCACACAGACAGTAATAAGTCTGCTCTATCTTGATTGATGGTTCTGCTTTATTACAACAGCCAGAGTGTTGTTGTCCCCTCGAGGGACACATACCTATCTGCATGATGGATGAAGATTTTAGTCACGACAGAACACCTTGTTTGCATTGGAAGGGGGGTGGGGGGGGAGTTTTGCACTTTTACAGAGGAGTATTTTTGAACAGTGTTGTTTGGTCAGTGTACAGCAGAAAGTCAGGAGTTCGAGCTGATAAGACTTTGTGGGTTTGGGGAAGACAGATTTTGCAAGTTTTCTGTCGGTCCACTGGGGATTTGGGTGAATGGGCTCCGCTGTGCACAGAGCAGTTAGGAAGTTTGGAAAGTGCAAAAGTAAGTTGAAGGTGCTAAGTTGTCAACAAGCCATCAGGCAGCAGGGTGGATGTAATGAGCTCTGTGTGCATGTGAGTGTGTGCCTCTAAAAGTATGAGACGAAAGAGGTATTTTTGAAGGTGTCTGCGTGCTTGAATGTGTGCATCTTGTGTGTGTGTGTGTGTGTGCTTTACAGTCATTCTTTTTGCCCTTTCCTTTCACACCTTCTCCTGTTTCATTTTGCACACACTTAGACAAGTCACTCACAAAACCATTTTAATGGAAAGAGAGCAGAATAGCTTAGCAAACACTGCAGATTTGTCAATCCTGACTACTTTACCAGGCTTTTATTTGCTCACTAATCTGAGCAAATACACGATCAATGAACACTATTAAGTCATGCTCAACCTAATTTCCTGCTTGTTTACAGCAGCCTACTGCATAAATACCATAAAGGCCATCTTTGTATAGATATAAGTCTTTGTCGTAATTGTTTTGAGGTCCTTGGATGGAGGTCACTGCTGCCGTTGGATTGCGTCTTTGCATATCGACTCGAGAGAATGTTTGAAAACATGACTTATTGATTCATATAAGGTCGTTAGGTTTATAAAAGTCCTCCGCTGATGGATGGTCATGCTTGGCTCAAAAACATGTCAGTCTGCCTGATGGATGCTTGGCTTGGGTAACACATCAGCATCGATAGGCAGCAGTGAAGGAATTCTGTGCTAAAACATTCGCTTGTATTGATTCGTTGATGCAAATGAACCACAGTGTGAGGGTCAGAGCAGGCCCTCGGGGGGGTTGTGGATGTGTTGGCGTGAATGTCAGCCAAGGTTGGAGCCAGTCATTCAGCAACACGTGTTTAGGAGCACACTCTGCAATCTATGTGAGTCTGTAGCATTGCTTCATAGATGTTTATCTTTGTGTCTTTTGAATATAGATACATGTTGACGGCACCCACTTCAACTGTTACCTTTCCGTCCAATAGTTGTTATCAGTTTTTATCAGTCCCATGTATATTGCCAGTAGATGCTACTCTACATCTAATAGCAGGCTCAGTGAGCAATTGTCACTTTAGTAAATAGTGGTGGTTTCACCTTGCTGAGTGGAAATAATTGGTGGAGTGTTTCCAATTTAAAACAGCGGTCAAAATAAGAGCAGCGGTTGGGTTGGTGTAACAGAGTAACACAGAGAATTGTCTCTTGGACCTAATTTGCGTTTTGACTGTTTACTTTCATTTTTAAACTGTGCCTGGTTAGGTTTATCCTCAAGAAATTCTTGGTTATGTTTAGAAAAAGAACACAATTTAGGTCAAATATACCCTTTCACAATGTTTACCACATGTTACAAAGTCCAATTATCTAGGATTCCACCACATTGTAATTTTGTATACTTTACCACCAGTGGTTTCCTACATAATCAGTTTCTGTGGATCACTCATTGGGTCAGATGATAACTGCCTGATGAGCGTGGTGATAGGTGTAGGAGGGTGTCTGCTGGCCATATCTGATTAAAATTGACAATGGCCATTTAACACACTAACATGCAATTTTCTCTTCATATTCACACAAAACCTAGTTCTTAACATATGAGCCATTCTTTCTTCAACATAATCTACAGCGCATTAAACTACACAAATAAATATGACTGCATTGCAATCGGTCTTATGGTTATAGCCAAAACAAGATGAATTGGTGGAGATTTTTTATATGCTTGTTTCTATTGTATTGACTGAGTTCTAAAAAAGTTGGGACATTGTGTACAACGAAAAATAAAAAAACCCAACAATTTTCAAATCTCATGAGCTCTTATTTTATTTAAAACAAAATAAGAGTTTATAAATAAAAAAAGTAAGTGTTATGATAAAGAAACAGCTGGAGGAACATTATGGAACAAATTTGGAAAAATGGAAAACTGGTTTGTGGTCAGATGAATGGGAATTTGAAAATCTTTTTGGAATAACATAATTTAGACTAAAGAGGAGAGTCTGGTTTGTTTTCAGTTCTCAGTTTAAAAGTCTGAGATGTGCATTACTGCCACTAGAATCAGCAGTTTGCACATTTGGAAAGGCACCATCTAGATAGCAGTCTTTTGAGGAAGACTGCATATTTCAGCAAGACAATGCTGAATCACATTTGGCATCTATTACAACAGCATCATTTTGAACAGTACTCTCTACAGTCCAGACCTGTAGGCAACTGAAAACATTTGGTACATCATATAAAAGAAAATATGACAAGGAAGACTGCTGAGCAACTAAAATCCAATATCAGGAAATAATAGGAAAACGTTCCCACAGAAATCCAGCTACTGGTCACCTCAGTTCCCAGGCGTTTGCGATGTGCTATTGTGACTAAAATATCGGTTTATGAGATTTTTAAATCATTTCCTTTTTTATTTATATTTTACACGGTATCCCAACCTTTTTCTGGATTATTGATGTAAATATGGTCCATGCTAATGTGATCAAAACCATCTAGAATTACTGTCAGCATCATTGTAGTTTATAAACTGCGAGTAAACTGATAAGCCTGAGAAGTTTCAAACCAGCATCTCTAACTTTGCTTATGTTGGCTAAAAAACACACACAAAAACAATAGATTTATCTGAAAATGATCGATATTGTTAGAGAAACTAAATAAAATATGGAAAGACCAGAGAGGAATTTTCCATTAAGAGCTGTTCAAGTGCAGGCATTTCTCTTTGACTTCTGCAGACACTTTGGATTGTTCCCTGATCCATGGGCCCTTGAAGTGGGCAGGCTGTCTGTCAGCAGGAAGGTTGACACTTTCATTTAGTAAAATAAATAGTCATATGTTTAGGTCAGGAACTTGTCATGCTACAGGGCAAGAAAATGTCTCAGCTGAGCCTAATAGAGTTCGTTATGCTATACAAGTTGAACATTGGCAAGGCTGTTGTTGTATGGAGAGAAATAATTGCAGTACTGGAGGTAAATGCAAGTCTCACAGTTCATAAATGGAAACAAGCTCTACAAATGTGTATGGGAATTTGTGAGTCGTTAAATTGAAGTTGTAAATCCACACGCAGAGTACTGGTATCCATTCATTATAGGATGTATTTATTTTCAAAAATGTATTCGTGAACACCAAAAATCAAACTGAAACCATCATTAATTTTCTTTATTAGGGCAGCCTGAAAGAAATTTCTTTCCAAACAATACTTTTCCCAGTCAGTGTTTCCAATGACATAAATATGGCTCTCTTATCCTGTAAGCCATGGAGGAGGGAACAAGTGTTACACCCATCTATCAGTCATCTATCAGGGCTTCAAAATCTTAAGTGTGGTGTAGATTTTCCCTGATATTTTTTGGTAATTACTAGCAGAGTAATCTCTGTTGCTAATGTTACAGTTGTTGTGTTAGTTTTGTCACTATATCGCAATTAATCTTATCTGGACAGTCATCTAGAGAATGCGTCTCTGTTAGATATTGTCATTTGATCCTGGTGAGCTCACAGTCCTGGCTGTCATCACCTGATAACAGGTCTTAATATGCTCACCAGTGAATACACTTCCTGTTTGGACAGCATGTTCAACATGCCCTGGTGGTTTGGATAATATTGTGACAGTCTGTGTTTGTCAAAATAGCCTGATTGGTCAGTCCTGACTCATTCATCCTGCTCTGCCTCCTCACATTCATTGTTTTCTTTCAGCTGACTTTTGCCTTGGAAAACTTTAAGTACCCTTAAATTAAGTCTCTACTTTGTAACCGTCTAACCTCTTAACATAAACGGTGCCATATTTAATACATATGTGTGCCATGGTGAATTAACCTTTTAGCTTGGCTTTAATCTCAGCCTGCATACTTTCATTCTCCAAATAGAGAAAGAGAGGTGCTGTGCTGTACCCTTCTCTGTCATCCTCACACCTGCACGCACTGTGGAGGAGGGAGGAAGGGAGGGAGAGAGGGAGAGGGGAAAAAGCAGCAGTGGATCGCATGTCTTCATGGCTATCCAACAGTAAATTAAAACGAGGAGCAATTTCCTGAGGCCCAATTAGCAGAAAATTGGTCCTGTCTGTTGGAGTGACTCCCTTGGGAGGAGGGAGAGGTAGTCGAGGCTGTTACCGAGAGAAAGTGAGACCGTAGACTCTGCTAAGACTCTTCCCATTACAGGACATGGAAAAAATTGAAAATGGTGTGAGGCCATCTACAATGTCGATTTGATGGGCACCAAAAGGCTCCGGTGATAATTGAATTAGCAAGATGAAACAGATGTAAAGAAGGAAAACATGGCAAAAATGATTTGCATCCTCATTTTTGGCTCATTCTCTACATGATCTCAGAGCTGCCGGAGTAATAAGAAAACAACTTAATTTCTTTGTGTTTGTCTATTTTCAGTTTTACTGTGGTTTAGTCATAATCCATGTGTATATGTTTTTTTTTTCTTTCTATATAGTAAAACCCACAATTTTACCTAATATATCAAAATAATAAATAATAATAAATTTTATTTATGAAGCGCCTTTCAAGACACCCAAGGACACTTTACAATAGAAAAAGACATAGTAATAGAACAATGATAAAATAAAACAAGATCTCAGCTGAAGAGATGGATAAATATCTAAACTCTTGTTTTTAACAAAAAAAAATGTTTTGATAGATTTTATCAAGTGTACATTGTTTAAAAGAAATGGAATCACATTTACTTATTTATTGTGTTATTTTCCATGTATGTACTTCTAGTTAGTTATTATAAAATACTTTTTTGATGGGGTTTTTTGCCACCTAAGAAGTAGTTCAAAGTCTTATTTGATATCCAACAGGACGTTCATTTTCTAAAAAATCTTTCATACATACTGATGATAATTTGAGTTAAAAACTTTAGATTCATCACTCCATAATACCTGTTGCCACTGATTTTCATTGCTGTGATTGTGTTACTTGGCGTACTTCAGCCTTATCTCCCTATTTCCCTTCTTAAGAATGACTTCTTGACAGCCACCCTGTCCATCTGCTTTTTTAGTCATGTCACTTTTTCTTTTGTCCACTTGTCCAATTTCCTCAGTTTCTTAAGGACAGACTGGACTCCTTGCTGAGATTTGCCAAGTTTTAGGCTAATCGCTCTTTTGGGATCATGATGTTGGTGCAAAAATGCTTTTTTTAAACCTGTCAAACTGTGTTATCTTTGGCATTTTTCATAGCTTTTTACAATAAAGATACATTATTTCTCCTCTCACTCCAACCGATCGCAGCAGATGGCCGCCCCTCCCTGAGCCTGGTTCTGCCGGAGGTTTCTTCTTGTCAAAAGGGAGTTTTTCCTTCCCACTGTCACCAAAGTGCTTGCTCATAGGGAGTCATATAATTGTTGGATTTTCTCTGTATGTACTATTGTACAATATAAAGCGCCTTGAGGCGACTGTTGTTGTGATCTGGCGCTATATAAATAAAATTGAATTGAATTGAACTATTTCAGTCCAGGGTGCGAGGACTGGACTGAAATGCAGTAAATACTGTACAGGTAAATTTGCATTGTTCTTTGCATGCCATGTTGAATGTTAATAAGAACAAAAATAGTATTAATGCTGGTGACTTTATGTTTCCGTCCAATGTTCTCTGCTTTGTAAGGTGTGTGAGCACATAAAGTAAAGTGAGAGAAAGAGGTGAAAGCAGGACTATAGTCCTGTGCATGTTCGCTTAGAGCCACTGAGAGGCTTTGCTTTTACAAACCAAGCAACCAACTATTTTCTATTTTATGTGAGACCACAGTTAAGTATTTTTTTTTGCTCGAGCAAAACCACCCAAGAAATGATGCGAGACATGTGAGTAGGAATCTGCTGAGCTTTAATTTAACTGTAATGGTGAATTGATAACGGAGGTTCATAGTGATGGATGTGGGTTTTTGGATGAGGTCCAGTGCTTCCACAAGTAATAAAAATCAATTCACACACATTTTGCCTCCAGGGTCTTTGATTATTGATGGCAGTGGTGATGGACATGCGCTGACATAGGTCTCGTGCAGGGAGGGAACTGGGTCAATGTCAGTCCCGGTTCGGGATCGACCCTTCGGAAACGCCTGACGCTCAGTGTTAATGAAAATTCGATCGATCGCGGCGTACAGTATTTTCCCCACAACAGAACTCATCAGTCGAGCTCAAGTCATTAACCACCAACAGCCATCGCTTAAATTATTGTTCCTGCTCAGCCAGTTAAGTAAACATTTATCTGAGCTTGTCTTTCAGGATAAATATCTGATTCATAATTAACTAAATTAATCTTGCTCTCCAGCTTTGTCCAAAATACTTTAAAAAAGAGACGTTTAAAACCTCAACTTAGCACCATATTTTTATAGCTGATCACATAGAGTTTGTGAATATAGTTGCCAAATAAATTCATTTCTGATTTCTCTGCAGCAGATACAGTATGTTTCTTTCATTCTATATAATGTGTTTCAAAGTTCTCTAATATTATAGTTTTGTTTTACTTCGTAAAATCAGCCACACCGCTGGCAGTACAGTTATCCACGTCTGTGATTGGTCAGATGCTTCCAACACTGCCACTTTCTTGTGAGTTGATGACCAGCTTCATGAGACCAATTATCGTGATTACTGATGTTTCAGTAAGTGAATCCAGATAATAGAAAGATACCCGGGGTATGCTGAACTCACTTTGTAGTACAGGGACCAGCAACATACGTGGACAACACAACAA
This sequence comes from Hemichromis elongatus, assembly GCA_015108515.1. NCBI lineage: Eukaryota > Metazoa > Chordata > Actinopteri > Cichliformes > Cichlidae > Hemichromis > Hemichromis elongatus. Next base: position 22,410 of record VUQR01035611.1, read on the forward strand.
AGGGCAAAGGTGAGAAAGCACTAAACACACAAAACGGGTAATTTTACAGCAGGGAAATGAGGTACAGGCGATCGGATCCAACAACAGGTGGAAATAATCGGCAATTAAGGGAGGGCACATAGGAAGCAAGCTAACACAGAATGGGAAACTAAAAGAGTAAGACAGGAAAGAAACAAAAGAAATAAAAACAGATATGAAAACTAACCCTTAATTAAGTAGCATAAAGCATAAACAATAGCAAAACTAATACAAGTAACAGTAATAAATGGGCAAGAACCAAAACACAAGATAGAGTAAAAACTACCATTATTGACTAGAATAGACACCAAGACCTAAGACTCCCATAATACTAGAATAATAAATGAATGAGAGTGAGAAATTCTTCATTTATCTCATATTTGGGAACATTTTAATACAAATAGGTATTTATAACATCTGGTACCTGTTCCCCCGGCAGACCGATTGTATTGTATCATAGAGGTGTCTAGATTGTGGAATGAAAGATTCCCTGAATCGGTCTGTCAAAGAAAGTGTTGTGCTGCCTGTCCATGAAGAAGTGCATAGGGTGGTCGGGATTATCCACGATGAATAATAGTTTGTTCAGCGACTTCCTCTCATCCACAGCTTCAAAGGTGTCCAATAATAATAAGGAATCAGAATGGAAAATCCCAAAATTCAACACACAAATTCAAAACCTCAGACATTTGAAACATAAAAATGACAAAATATTACATTGGACTAAAATATATTAACCAAGAATCACAAAGAAGAAACTACTATAAAGCTTAACCCGAGGACAAAAGAGGCTAATCATGGAAACAGGCTGACAGGCTATACTGTTGCTTGCTCTAGTCAGGGCTACGCTCACGCTGCATGAGTGATGAATTTTAAATCACTTGCTTTAACGTTGCCACTAAAAGTTACATAAACCTCATTGGAAATTGTAGTATTATTTCAGTCTGAGATGACACATGCCTAAATTTGGAATATTGAATTGTGGCCCTGGGTGATATTTCTACGAAACACAAATATACATATTTAATTTTTCTTTGGTCACCAGAGTAGCTTCTGCTCAAAGGGGCTGAGTAATTCTACTTGAAATTAAATAAATTATGGTCTGGCCTGTTTCTAATCAAAAAATAATTTCAGTCCTCCGCAGACTAAATCATCATGCTCTCCTTGAATCAGAGCCAGTTTGAATGGCCAAACAGTAGCCTGAAAGCAACTTAGTCACAGAATATAAAAATCTTTTTGTTTTAATTTTTTTAATTTTGAAAATATGCATTAAAGCAAAACCTAGATATGATTTTTTTTCCATGTGCATAGCATGTGTCGCTAATATACTAGAAAACATCTGCAACTCTGTCAAGTCTCTGTTGACTTTGTTAAGCTTCAATCAGACACATCCAACACAATCCCAAACACTACAGTTCAACTATTTGCCTTGAAGGTTTTGTTTTGTAGGTGGGTATTATTCAGCTTCCCATTGAATGTAAGGACTTGTGGGGATGTGGCTCCGCTAAAGAGACGGGGACATCAAATATTGTCTGCTTCTCTGTTGTTCCTTGCTGATAAGATTCAGCACCAAATCTGCTCATCCATCTAATTATCTGTCTACCTGCCGTCCCCAGTCCATCGCCACCCCGCTCTATTGTTAGTCACTCCAGGCAACACAAACATGACATGCTGACCCCTACCCATTAAAGACCTTCCAAGCAAAACTGTTTTTACCTATAGTGTTCAGGGTCATTGAATGCCACTGTTTCTATGGAACACACCATTGTATCATTAGAAAAGAGGATAATGGCCATTTGTTCTTGTCAGATTTGATAACCCCAACTATAGCTTCCAAGAAGACAAAAGAAACCTGCCCAACTGAAACCAGTATAAAACATCACTGAACCTTAAGACAGAGCATCTCCCGCACTTAGGGGTTAATATATAATCACACGCTCAGAGTTTCTTCCAAGATCTCAAAGACACAGAGGGGCTTGACCTGGATTTTTGTAAAGCTCTAACTCTGAGCGATGGTCGTACTATTCAGGGATATCAAGTCTTATCATCTTCTCTTTTTTTCTAAGTCGAATCGCTTACTTTCTTAAAAGCCCTGGCTTGTAACAATAGGTCTTATTCTCTTGGTGATTGAGGTGCAGCTTTATGCTATAGCCCTTGATGCATAGGAAGGTAATTTCATGGCTCCTTCCTGCAGACACGAATCAGACACAGCGCTCTATTATCAAGCTCTGGGTATTAGGCCTCTAGGTAGGAGATGGAGGTGGAGGGGATATTAAACCTCAGAGGCTGTGTATGTGTGTATGTGACAAGTTGAAGACCGAGCCAAAGAGAACGTGAGTATATGTGCTCTTCATGAAGCAATAGAAAGGGAATGGTGAAAGCGTGTGTGTGGGGGGGGGGGGGGCCCGGGGCGG